>VUQI01010019.1:4487-14895 GCA_015106735.1 Paratilapia polleni
CATTTCAGTCTTAGAAAAAAAAAAAAAAAAAAAGTTCATATTTTTTTTTAAAAAAAAAAGAAAAAAAAAAAAAAAAAAAAAAAAAAAAAAATGTTATATTTTAGACTAAAAGAATTTTAAAGTTATCAGCCTTGTCATTTGTGTATCATAAAATTAACAAAACTCATAAAAGGGTAAAAAATATGTATTTGTATTTAAAAGTTGACAACAAAAATAAATTAAATATATATATATATTTATATATTTTAAAATATGTTTAAACACAGGTGTACCTTGAGCTGTAAAGTTTCCTCCAGGAACCCCCACAGTTCCTCAAGGCTACTAGAGTCCTTAGAGAGAACTTTTATTTCTTTTCCTCCTTTGTGACCGTTTGTCCCACCCTCGTTAGTTTCACCTGTGTTTAATTGTTCTCACCTGTGCTCAGTGTGTCCTGCCTGCCAACAGTTGACTCTTAGCTTGTCATATTGTTTGCCCTCCATTTGGCCATGTCTGCTTCCTTTTGCTCATTGTGCTCTTTTTGTCGGTTCCTGTTTTGTTTTTCTCATTGGATTTTGTGTGTTTTGGGGCTTTTTGCTGTTTATTTTTACCTGCCTCTTTCCCACATTACCTGATAGTCTGTTTTTAGTTCATACAGTTTTGGGAGCTGAACAGAAACATGACTGAATGAAACACACAGACACACACATGTGATGGCAGAAGGTTGGAGGATTTATAGTTACAGGTTTCTTGGCATCCGATTTGCAATGTGATCCTCACAGAACACGCACACATTGACGTGTGTGTGTGTGTGTGTTCGTGCATGCTGGCATCTGTCAGCTGCTCGGCTCTGCAGCTCGTTTTTTGTCCGCAGAGATTTCAGAGAGAAACTGGAGAATCTGAACTCGCTGTTGGTGAGTTTCAGGACGTCTCAATCAGAGAAACTCACACAGCAAAATTTAACACCAACAATCTCCAGAACCAAACCACACAACAGCTGGGACCACGCTAAGCAGTCAGCACGTGGCCTTCAGCAGTTACTCTGTGAGTGCTGAATCTGTTAAAAATATGGGGCTGCAGTGTTCAGTTTTTGCTGTTATTGTTCAGAGTCAGAAGGTTTCAGCTCTCCAGTCATCAGGACAGAAAAGGAGTGGGACCACAGAGAAAAGTTATTTAACATGTGAAGGACACAGTTAAAACAATGAGTGACAAACCAGATACTGCTACTTATATAGTGCTCTTCTACTCAGTTCAAGTACTTGAAGTGCTTTATACTACATGCCTCATTCACCCATTCATACAGCACTTTTTAGCTTACGCACACACTGATGAACACACTGGGGGTAACTTTGGGTTCAGCATCTTCCCCAAGGATACTTCAACACACAGACTAGGGGAGCCAGGGATTGAACCACTGACTGCCTGATTGGTAGACAACCTGCTCTACCTCCTGAGCCACAGCCACCTGGAGACCAGCAAAGTCTTATCTCATAGGAGTTACACACTCTGAACCTTCAGCTGCTCTTTCAAAGATGTGCACAAACATGAAAACTGTGTGCAATGTCAAACCACAGCTTTATATTCACACAGGACACAACCACAGTATAAACACAAACAAAATGGCTGCAGCTGACATCATCTCATCTTCCCACAGTCTGATCGATCTCTGTGATCCAAACAGAAAAATCTGTCAGTCACTGAATTTTTCCATCACAGCAGAAAGCAGCACATGGTCCCGACACGTCTGCACCTCACTCTTTGCTTCCTGTCACATGGTTGCTGATCTTCTTCTTTTGTGCAGCTGTGGCTCAGGAGGAAGAGCGAGTTGTCTGAGGATGAGTTCAGTACTGAAGCCCAAAGAACCCCTGATTCACCCCTCGGTGTGTGTGTGTATGTGTGAGACTGCTCAGTTATTGTTTTTTATTATTGCTGTAAATCTTGATGCTGATTTTTCCTCTAAAAGGAAAAACAAAGATCATTCATGATGGTCTCTTCATCAGGCTGAAGGAAAGAAGGCGCTGCCTTTAAAACTCATCAGGTGACACCGGTCATGTGACAGTCACATGACATTCAGCTGTTTTCATGTTTCTGTTGTGACTCCTGTGCTGTTTAAAGTCAGTGTAGTTTAAATATTTCTCACAGATTTATGAAGAGTTTCTGTCAACGTGTAAAAATAAAACTTTTGACTGTTTTTTAGAAAATGAGTTGGAATTATATTAATTTAATCTCCTGAATAACTGAATAAATATTTCTGTGAAATGATGTGAGGAGCAGCGCCCCCTGCCTGTGGGAGTAGTCTGCAGCTGTAGTCTGTCATTCAGAGACCATCAGAGCCGAGCGAGAGACAGGAAATACCGAACGTTACTGAGCAAGTCCAACAGCATTCTGCAAGCTACAGTTACACACACACACACACACACACACACACACTTGGTTATCGGTGGTGTTGTTCCAGCAGAGTGTGATGATGTTGTGTCACACTGATAGAGAAAAGTCCTTCTACTTTTAATGCATCAGTGTGTATGTGTGTGTGTGTGTGTGTGTGTGTGTTGTGTGTTCCCTTTCATAAGGTGTGAGCATCAGATCTGAACTGCTCCTCTGCTGAGTTTGTTTTGCCTCTCAGTGGCTCTCTCAGCCTCTCTCTAAATAAAATGAATTAAAATAAAACCCCAAACTGTCAAACAATACAAGGGTTAGACAAAAACCGTTCAATATTATTCTTTAGGGAGCTGATCAGATGCATGTCAGAGAGATAAGAAAGCTGCTGAGGAAGAGGAATGCAGGACTGATGTAAACAGATGAAGTCTTCAGTATCTTTGGGTTGATGTGAATGTTTTTGTAATTCTGAGTGAAGACTTCTTCCTTTCTTAATAGAAATTCATTTCTTAATAGAAAACTGCATTTATTCTTCCTGTGGATGAATCTCAATCATGTTTCTAATGTTTTTCACAGTTGTAGTAACTTCTCACACAGCAACACCAAATCCAAATCGGTCATCTCACTGATCTCTGATCAACCATTGCTTATAAAACAAAGCTGCAGGCTCCACCATTCTTGTTTTTGCATGCATGGACAGATGACGTTTTTCAGCTGAAGTGGATCTGATTTGGGACAAACTAAAGACTTTTAGAGCCTCTGTCAGCTTTGGGAAATCGTGGCTTCTCTTTCCTTTTCTGCAGCTGAATGTTTTCCAGGAGAGTTTGTGAGATCTTCTGGATTCACAGGCTGGAAATTCATTCTGGTAAACTGCCTGCGTGTCTGTAGCAGCAGGCTTTTATTATTTATTTTATTATTTATTATTTGAGTTTCAGTTAATAATCAGAGAGATACAGGCAGGATGGCAACATAAGTCAGAATATCATCTGCATATAAACTGACTTTTACTTTAATTCAGGTTGGAAGTCAGAGAGTAGGAGCAATTAAAAAGATCAGAGGTCATACAGAGCCATGTGGTACTCCACCATGTGTATTAGTGTATGAAGGAGAAAGCAGAGATAAGTCTATCTCTAAAATCTGACTGAACAGCACAGAAATGAACTCATCATCCTCATCCTCAGGTCCATCGTCACAGAACTGCTTTGAACTGAACCTGTGAGACACTGAAAATCGAACATAACTCCCTTTTCTCAGTGTTAGTGACAATAACTTACAGAGGAGGAGCTTAAAATGGTCATTGTGACTATAAAGTCACGTTAAATGGTCTTTTACGCCATCTGGTGGTGAATGAACGCATTAATGTCTGTCAGTCTGTGTGTGGCGCCAGCTATCACCAGGACAAGAGGCTGCATGACATGTCAGTGATGGACACACACACTAACAAACACACACACATACATTTACACACACATATAAACACACACACCTTCAGTTTAAATCAGAGGACGACGCTGCAGCAGCTCTAACAGTAAGCCTCGTTTTCTACTATCGTCACACTTTCTGTAGTCACTTTTATCTGTTGTGTGTTCATGTGTCCTCTGTGCTTGTATGTGTTCAGTCACATGTGGTCATGCATGTTGATGTTTGTGTGAGTTTCCACAGAAGCGACAGTTTTAATGAGAGTTAATGTTTTCAGGTGAACTTTAACAGAGCCCATAAACCTGTTTGTTCTGATTGATGATGTCTGTAAAAATAATGTGATGATTTATTTTGAATATTTTCCTTGTTAAGCACCATGAAACAGCACTTTAAATAAGGTTTCACTCAGTGTTTGATGTGTTCATTCATTCATTTAATTTGGACTGATTCACAGATCCTCAACTCAAATTGATTATTAGAAATCTCAGATGCGTGTTTTTTGATGGACTGAGTGACTGATTGATTTGTGGTACAGGCACACAGTCCATAGCTCAGGTACAGGGTTTGTTGCCGCCCTTTGTAATGCCTCAGTGAACGCTGCTGTTTGAATCTGTAGTGAATCTGATCTGTTTAGTGTGCAGTGGTACTCCTGGAGCCCTGCAGGTACTCGCCTACGGTCTCCCTCTGAAGGATCAGCAGCTCTCTGCAGTCCTTTTATGAACTGCTCCATGTTTACAGAATGACGTGGATTGTTGTTCACTGATAGTTCCTGGAGTCATTCCACTGATGAGTTGGCACTCACAGATCACAGCAGACGAGGATATGAACCTCACTGAGGTGGTGGCTTCTGTGTTGGTGTTTCTCTGCTGTGTTAATTCACAGCAGTTCATGAAATATTTGTGAAATTTATTCTACTGGCTTGGCTTCTGGAGTTTCTTCCAGGTTCAAAGGGGGAAAAAGTAATTTCGCCCTCACACCAGAGGCCACACTGGTCATTTTAACACCATCTTAAAATGACCTGTTTAGGTTTCTCTTGCTTAGTTTTTGAGTTCACTTGTGACCGATTATCCTTCTCTGGTGGGCGTTTAATCTGCACACTGCCTCAGTGTTTGTCAGTTTGTTGTTACCTGCCTCCTCGTCTTGCTCCTTCTCTTGCTAGTTTGGTTGCTGTCCTTTTTATTTATTTTTTGTCCTTTTCTGGAAACGTCACTGCAGCACATTTAGTTCTTGATTTCTCAGTCATATTTTACTGCTGAGTCTCATCAGTGTTTGTTTTTAGATCCACTTTAAGAACCATTGAACTGTTTGTGAACACTAACACAAAGACAAACTAAACCAAAGCGAGAAGCGTGAAGTCAGGGCTGGAATCAGCTGTAAAAACACATTAAAACACATTAAAACCAGTCACCATACATCACCTCTATTCTTGCCTCGCTTCTCTGGCTTCCAGAGCAATTTAAAATATATTCAAAAATTTTATTAATCACATTCAGAGCTCAACATGTGATGTGATCCTTGTTCTCATTTTAAATCCAGAGGCGACTTCACTTTGAGGTTAAAGCTCATAAACTTTTAAACAGAGTGCGTCCTTCTGTCGGGGCAGCTGAATCAGTTTTAAACATTTGCTGAAAAGTCACTTTTACATGTTTGTTTTTTTTTCTTAAACACTCCCCACTTTTAAGCTGTGTGTTTTAAATTATTATTATTATTATTATTACTACTGTTATTTACATCAGGACCTTCATAATTTATGTCATCCTTCTTAAAACTGACAGCAGAGAAAACAAGTGTGTGTGTGTGTGTGTGTGTGTGTGTGTGTGTGTGTGTTGGGGGGTGGTGGCTCTATTTAGCTTCCTGTAGCCTAATATTTGTGGGAACCAGCAGAGTCACTGAGCTGACAGACGAGCTGAGAGACAGACAGACTAGACAGTTTCTCAGAGAGCTGCTGACTCTGATTTAAAACTCAATCAACAGTTTGATAAATAGTGATCAGTAACTTTCAGACTTTATTAATTGTCATCACTGACAGATGTGTACATGCTACATGTTGGACTCATGGTGGATGGGTTTGCACACAGCTAAAATAAACAACAGTAAAAGTTGTGCAACAGTGTTTTCTGTCTGTCTGGTGACTGATGTCAACTTTGACTTTCACACTGAGATTCACAAATATCATCATCATCATCATCATCATCATCATCATCATCATCATCATCGTCATCATGAAAACCACTCAGGTGCTTTTCAGGTGACCTCGTCATCTGTCTGGAGTCCAAATAAATGAAACAACTTTTTTTTTTTCTTCTTTTTTTACAAATTTAACAAGAACAGAACATTTAGGAGGCACAACTTCCTTTGGTTTTCAAAATAAAGCACCAAAATATTCAGCTGTGAGGATGTTTAGATTAATATGAGAAGAGACAGGGGGTCAGCGGTTGATCAGAGAGAGGTGAAGAGGGGCTGAAAGAAAATCATGTTGAAACACTGAGAGGAATGAAGTGTGTGTGTGTGTGTGTGTTGGAATGAGCCAGGTCATCGTACTTACTGTAATCTTACACCAGGGGGTCACAATGATGACTCCCAACAGCTGCTGCTGCCATAGCAACGCAAGGGTGGGGTCAACGCTGAAGACATGCGAGGCACGAGGGCGCTGAGATACTGCATCTGATTGGCTGACAGACTTCAGTTTAAATGTTGTAGTTTTGATTCAGCTTTATTTATCATCAGCACCTGACAGCAGGAAGCTCTGTTTTAAGGTAAAGACTCTAAAATATCAGAGAAAACGATAAGACGATCCTCTGTGAGCAGCACCTTGAGAACTTCCTTTAAACAGCCACAATCACACAATTTCAAATGATCAGTGGACCATCTTACTGACTGTTCTCGTCATCATAGAAACAATCACACATTTCTCTTGTTTGTATTATTGTTTTGATTGATTTAGGTTTGGGTTTGGGTTGTTTTTTTTGTTATTTTGACTATATGACATCACTGTCCTTGTGTCTGATAAAAGACACTTGTATTACTTGCCTTTCTGGTCACTACAGGAGACAGTTGCTAAGCATTTGGGGGAGTTCAGGAGGTTCTGCGTGATGTCAACATGGCATCTCTTCTGCCCCCTCTTGGTTCTGAGGTTTTCAAACGATTCACGCCAGCATCACTGGAGGAAATCCAACGGCGCTGTGAAGCTGAAGAAAAGGAGCGTCAGAGAAGGAAGGAGAAAAATACTGAGGTATAAAATATACTGATCAGCTAAGAACAGGTAATCAATACTCTGACAACATGTAACCAATAGTCTGTCTGACAGATTGCAGAGGAAGATCTTCCTAAACCAACCAGTGACCTGGAGGCTGGAAAGCCCCTCCCATTTATATATGGAGACCCGCCTCCTGAGCTTCTCAACACCCCACTGGAGGAGCTGGATCCTTTCTACCAATCACAGAAGGTATTTTTGTTTAAACAAATATATGCTGATCAGTATTCAGGCTAAAGATCAGAAAAGCATCAATAAATGATTCTCATGGATCAGTGATCAGATTTAAGAGGATCAATGAGTTTTCCATCCTGGTCGTAGAACACTGGACCAGCTCTTTATCCTCTCGAGGATATTCAAGGGCATTTGTCCAACCAGTCTATATGTGTTTCGTGGACTTGGAGAAAGTGTTTGACTGCAGTCCTTGGAGTGTCCTGTGGGGGGTGCTTCTGGAGTATTGGGTAGTGGGCTCATTGTTACAGGCTGTTCAGTTCTTGTATGAACACAGTCGTACAGGGACTGAGCTTGATCTGTATTGACAGCAATAAGTCAGATTAATTCTTGGTGGGTGTTGGAATCTGCCAGGGCTGCTCCCCTTTTATGGACTGAATTTCTGGGTGAAGGGTGTCAGGTTTGTTGGCGTCAGGATCTTGTCTCTGCTTTGATGATGTGGTTCTGTGTGTGAAGTCTGAGGACATGGTTCTCTGCTGGAAAAGGGTGGAGTGCCCACTGTGGGTTGGGAGAAGTTTCTTCCTTGATTGGGAGATTGACAGATGAATTAGTGCAGTGTCAGGACACTGTACCAGAATGTTGTGGTGAAGAGAGAGCTGTTTATGATTACCGGTCGATACACATTCCTCACCTATGACCACGAGCTGTGGGCAGTGACTGAAAGAGTGTGATCGCAGATACCAGCAGCAGGAGTGAGCTTCCTCTGTCTGGGCTCACCCTTAAGGGGCATCCAAACAGGAAGCAATTCACTTGTCGCACATTGCTTTGTTGCTGACGGTCAGGTGCTAGTGGACATTCCAAGATCCGATTGCCAAGGTAACCCTATAATATATTTAGCACTCTGTCATATGTCGATCAGCTGTATACTTCACTCTCATTGGTAGTCGCTTCATCGCTCACCTTGAAACTGACAAAAGTCTACCTCAGGACCCGCCCACTTTGCATTACCAGTTGTTAATTTGCCCATGGTCACTTGAAGTCACTTAATGTAATTGACTTTCTTTGTTCTTTGATCGCCACGTCACTGCAAATCTCTTTCTGTGTGGAAGCCCCTTTAGAGATAGGGTGAGGACCTCAGTCATTCAGGAGGAGCTCAGAGTAGAGCCGCTACTCCTCCACATCAAAAGGAGGAGCCAGTTGAGGTTGTTCAGCGTCTGACCAGGACACCTCCTGGATGCCTCCCAGGTGAGGTGTTTTATGTCCTACTGGGAGGAGTCCCTGGGTGCAGACCCAGGACACGCTGGAGAGATTATGTCTCCCAGCTCATTTGGGAAGAGCTGGAGGAGGTGGCCAGGGAGAGGGAGGTCTGGGAATCTCTGTTTAGACTGCTGCCCCTGAAACCCAGACCAGGATGTTGGGAGGTGGATGGCTTCATGATGGACTCACAATGTGAGTCACTCACAACGCTTCAATGTGATGTTATTTGTTAATTTGTTTGATCGTTTCTTTCTGTTCTGCTCTTGGATCATAAAGTTTGAGTTTAAACAAAACTTTATTCATCTGAAGGTTTCATACAGATGGTGAGAAACACCAGACCAGCAAACACCTGTCTGCCTCTCACCTGTCTGTCTCTCTGCAGACCTTCATCGTGCTCAGTAAGGGAAACATCATCTACAGGTTTAATGCTGAGCCCGCCTGTTACCTGCTGAGTCCATTCAACCCATTGAGGACCCTAGCCATCAAGATCCTCATTCATTCATATCCTTTATGATGTCACACTATACCTGTATGATGTCATGCTGTGCCTTCATGATTACACAGATCACATTTCTTTCCTTACAAACAAAACTTTATTCAGTCTGTTCATCATGGTGACGATTATGACCAACTGTGTGTTCATGACGATGAGCGACCCTCCAGCATGGAGCAAGACGGTCGAGTGAGTCCACACACACGCACACACACACGCACACAGTAACAGGTAGTTTATAGTTACTGTTGTTGTCTTGATGAATGATGCCGTAAATCTGCGTGCAGCATTTTGCTGTTGTTTCAGGTTGTCCTGCACCTCCTGGTTTTTGTCATGTTTTGTGATCTGTAGAGACCAACCCTGAAGTGTGCTTGCAGGTCGGTCTCTACAGACATCTACAGAAAGAGAGTTAACTTAAACTCTGAGTCAGTTACCATGGTAACACACTTTGTGATCTTAACCTGCTCTCTGGCAGGTGTTCTCTCTGACTCCTCCCCTCCTGCTCCACCTGAACCAGCTGACTGAGGCTCGGTTTCATTTCCTCATTCATAAAGTTGCTGTCAGAGCTCAGAGCAGAGAGAATTCACCTGCAGAAGGTTTTACAAACACTGAAATCCCAGTTAGATGTTAGTTTGTTATTTTTTGTTTTTAACATGAGTGCTTTGATAATCAATCAGTCGTCAATGTGAGGACAGAGACAGTGACTACTTCACTGATTGATTATCAGCTCAGAATCAAATCTCTAGTCTCTGGACAGTAATACAGCTCTCAGACTGTCAGAAACATTTCCTGTACGTTACTGCAGCAATCAGTGTTCAAATCACACTGATCTGTATGAAGCTTCAGACACAGAACACACTGATCACTGATCAGTCATTTGTCGTGTTGGAATTGGTCACAATGATGGAAAAATGGGTAGCACTTTATAATAACTACACACTATTAAGCATTAGTAAGGCATAAATGATGAATGCTTAATTCATCATTTATAAAGCATTACTCCTCAGTATGTAATTTATAAACACAGATATAAATGGTTTATTCTTGATTAATAAGCTCATTTATAACGTGTTCATGCTATCATTTAGAAAGTCTAAGTAAGTGATTGACAAAGTATTTAGTTACACATTTATACATATAATGATTAAGATATGAGCTCATTGTTTGTGAGTGTGTTAATAGAGGTTTTATAAATACTTATTTCATATTGTAATTCATGGTTAATTCAGGCAGTTACTTGTTGCTAGCTAAGTATAAATCTAAAGTGAGGACTGCTTTTGCCTTATAAAGCATTTATAAATGAAACTGAAAGGTCAGCAGGACCTAAGACTCAAAGAAGTCTCAGCTGTCTTCACAACAGAAAAATGACACAGACAAAGCACAAAGAGATACAGAACATACAAATATTTATTGTAAGATTAAACATAACCCACCTGAGTCACAGAATACTGAAATGTTTGTAG
>VUQI01010026.1:5040-23716 GCA_015106735.1 Paratilapia polleni
CCCAGCTAAATGAAAGCAGGGAGCGGATGAGCTGCTCCTACGCTGCTTTAACAGCATTAAAGTGTTGGGGCAGGTACGGTTTCCTATCAATTTTATCCAGGAGGAAACACGAGACTCACCAGCATCATTAGTGAGCAGACATAATGTAATCACTCATGACCGAGATGTGTGTGTTTGTGTGTGCTTGGCAGGGGGTTGGTAGGCCTGTATTACATATTACACAGCAGCAGCAGTTATTAAAAGTGAACTTTTTGGACTTTTTCTGTGTATGATCGTGTGCGTGTCTGTGTGTGTGTTAGCATCAGCACTGGTAATTAAAGGTGAGCTTGTTTTAAGACTTGGGCATCGGGAGGACTGAAGGTCAAAGGTCACACCATTTATCAGAGCGAGGAACAAAGGTAGGAAAAAAGGAGGAGGGGCAATAAAATGAAAGTAGACTAAAAAGAGGATGAAATACAGCAGGAAGGTATGAAGAGAAAAGAAGGTAAGAAAAGTGAAAGATAGAAGAAAAGACTGGGAAAACAAACAACAGGAGCAAAAGCCTAGGAAAAGGGTAGCAAAGAAGACGGAAAAAAGATTACAAGAGGAAAGGAACAGGCAAAAAAGCAAGTGGGTGATAAAAAGGGTAAAAGAAGGGCAAGAATGCAGAAAGAAAGAAGGAAACAGAGAAAAAGAAAAAGAGAGGAGCAAATGCTAGGAAAGCGGGAAAGGAACGGGAAAGATATGGACAGAGCAAAGGAAGAGCAAAGGAGGAGGAAAGCAAGAAAGTAAGACATTGAAATAAGGAGACATAGCAGGGAAAAATTAGAAGATGAAAAATGAAACATCATCTTGAGTAAAGATGAAAGGAGAAGAAAAAAATAGAAGAGAAGAAGAAATAAGGCAATAGATCAGGAGAGGGATTAAGGTGAAGGGTTAAAGGAAAAGTAAATAAAGTGGAATTAGGAACAGAGAGAGTGAAAAGTTGGGGAAGACATGGAAAATTGTGGAGTGTAGAACAGGAGATGTGGCGAAGAGAAAGAAAGAAAGAGGAGGAGCACCAAGGATCAGAGAAGAGATGAAAGGTGAAAGCAGAAGAAAAGGGGTGACAAATGCAAAAAAATATGTGAAGAGTTGAAGTTAGAAGAAAAATACTAGATGCGTAGATAGAAAAAAGAAGAAGAACAAAGAGAGAAGAGGACCAATCAAAGATTTCAGAAAAGGAAAAGAAGGGAAAGGGGTGAGCTATGAAGAAGCAGGAAAAGTAAACAGGAAATGAGGAGAGGAGAGGTAAAGTGAAAGAGGATGAGTGAAAGAGAGATGAGTAAGAGAAAAGAGTGACAGATGAACTGATGAAAAACAGTGGGAGAGCAGAGGTAAACAGGACAAGGGAAGAGATGGAAAAGGAGACAAATGGAGACAAAAAGAGGAGGAGAATAGCAAAGTAGGAGGGAAAACAAAGAAGAAGGGGAAGTGCAGAGGATAGAATATGGGAGAACTGAAATGTAGAAGAAATGGAGAGAAGTGGAAATCAGGAAAAATGATGACATGAAAGAGGAGAAAAAAAGGTGTGGAGAGGCAAGAAAAGAGGGGAAGCGTGACCAGAAATGGAGAGCCTCTTTATGTGTGATGCATTAGGTCATAATACATAAAACCTTTCCAATGTACCATTATACTCCCCATTCTCTCTCTCTTTCTGTGTGTGTGTGTGTGTGTGTGTGTGTGCTGAAGAGGGCTGTTTGCAGTTTGCATGTTCGCGCTGCAATTTTGTACTTTGGCTTTTTTGTCCCTGTGGTTGTGCGTCACTGATAAGCTCCATTAACTCACTCACATTACTGTTTATTTGCATTAAATAGGACATCGAGTCAGATATTCAGTGCTCATAGCTCAATATGAAGCTGCCATACATGTGTGGGGTCAGCAGAGTTGCTGATCTATGACTCAGTTATTAAACACAGACATTGTTTCAAATAATCATCCCACAGGTGCTGGTGATGAGACCGTGCCTCTAACTTGGCTGTGGTTGTCTTGAGAGGGAGACTCAGTCAGTCACATAATTTAATGTGAGTAGCCAGATTAACCCAGCTTCCTGTAAATCCCCTGCTACTCCCATGGTACCATGAGCCCAGAGGCTCTCAGCTCTTTTCTTTAAATCCCTCCTTTAAATGAATAGATATTTCAATTTTTAATTCTTTTCATTTGGATGCTTTTTCTCTCTAATATTGTAGGGTTTTTACTCCACAATATAAAGCACCTTGAGGTGACTGCTGTTGTGATTTGATGCTATATAAATAAAATTGAATTGAATTGAATTTTTTTTGGAAAGGGTGCTACATTACTTAGCTAAATCATTTGTCTGTGTTCTCTTGCAAGCTATGTATTGTATCTTGTAGGCCAGAATGGCCAGGAAAGGATGCTGACTTTCAATCCAGTGATTGGAATGTGCAATGTGATCGCAAAATATACAGTATATAAAAGATGGATGTAGCCACCATGACAGTCACCACTGGTTTCAGTCTCTGTATTTTGAAGCTTCAACGTTAGACTTTGGCTTCTGCCATGTTAATTTTTTGGAGCCAGAAGTGAGATGAGAGGGCAGAGTGCTAAGTTATAAGCTAATGCTAGTAAGCTTAACAACCTGCATTCATAGATTTTTCAAGTGCAATGCACAGACACAAATACTTGCTAATTAGTGCTAAGTAACAGGCTAATAAAATACTAGAATTTTGTTTATCAAAAATGAAATACAAACTTCTTAGATGAGCAGCACCACACAGAAAGCCATACTGTTTATCAGATTATTCCATTAAGATACATGCTTGAGAGGTACAGCTGTGTTGGAACACTTGTAAGTCAAAGTGGCCACGCCCCTAACTTTATGCCTTACAGGTATTGGATTCACTTTTGGAGCAGTTTTTCGCACTTTCGCATTGGCTTCATTTTTCATCCCTGGAGGTTACCACTTGGACCACATGCAATAAGACAGCCTGGTATTTCTGGCAAAGTGCATTTGATATACTATGTAGGAGATACAATCTGCATCATTCTGCAACTCAGCCCATAAAAAATAAAAAAACATACATGATGCAAAATTCTACTGTAACATCCTGAGATATCTTGGGGAGGACATTTGGCACAACAGACCCAAACTGAGGAGTGTGCCAATATATTTTGTGCCCGAGCACTGCAAAGGCAAAAGTTTATTTTATTTTCACACCAACACAATTGTCCCTCACCCACTCTACTTGCCAGACTTGACTCCCTACAACTTTGTCCTCTTCCCAAAAATAAAATTCAAATTGGAGGATCACAGTTTTAACAGTTGCAGGAGATGCTGGAGCCTGTCCCCACTGACAGTGGGCAATAGATGGGGGTACACCCTGGACAGATCACTGGTACATGACAGAGCTAACACAGAGCCAACCATTTACACTCACATCCACTTGCTGCTGAAAATAAAAGCATAAACATTAGCAAACAGGTAACATGGACGACACAATTATAAGCATGAGGAAAATGCAGAGACAAAGTCATTGTGCATCAATTGTACAACACAGTAACAAATACCTCCTCCTAAAAAAAGTGGTCAGAATAGGACGGACAGGGAGCAATCTAAAAATAGCAGCAGTGCTGGAAGCAGTCCAGAGGTAAACAAGGAGACAAGCTTGAAGGGGAGATCAGCCAACTCTTAGCGTTAATTTTTGATTGCAATTTGTATTCTAAATCTTTGTCTGGAATACTAAATAGTATGGTAGTATAGGTACTGAGATGCACCCAGATTTTCTTTAACACTGCTAAAGATTTTTTTATTTGTAGGCTTTCTGCATTTTAACAGAAAGCTGTCAGTTTACAGACCTTTCACAAGGAATTTTCTGGACTCGGTTCCCTTTTTAGTTTTCAAGATAAATGTGAGAATTTCTTTTCAAGTGTATATGTTTGCTAATAAAAGAGTATTAAATGATTAATAGTGAATCATTAAAATATGAAGTTCAGTATCTTCTTCTCTACACGATAAGACAGTTTTATTTTTATAGCACCTTTCAACAACAAGGCAATTAAATGCTGCACATGAGGCATGAAAATGCACCAAAACAGTACATAAAAGAAACACAAAATAATATGAAACACATATAAACAGGATCTAAAAGGACAGAAATAAAAAAGTGTAGATATACAAAGGTTTATTTCCCGGTAACAAGAGGGACAGAGACAGAGAAGGCAGAAGAAGCATTTTAATGTCAGGACAGAATCAATATGAGTAAACTAATGGGTTACAAGGAACAAGAGTTGCCTTAAATGTTGCCCATGTGTCATGGCTTTATTGATGGAGGATCAATAGAGCAGAAGTGATTCCAGATCTGCTTTAAAAAAAAAAAGAAAGAAAGAAAACACAAGGCTTGTGCAGCCCTGTATGCAGAGGGATTCTTTTGAAGGAATAATGACTGCAGTCCACACACACACACACACACACACACACAGAATAAAACATTATGTTATGAGTTATCTATCACATTCATTTTTAACTTGTATCACTTCATTTAAAACACTAACTGGGTTTCATAAAGGCCATATGTAATAAATTCATTTAAGCTTTCAAACAGGTAAGCTCAGGTCAGCCTTGTAAAAACAAAACTCTTCTGCTGTCAGCTTCTGAAAAACCCTCCAGACCATTCTTCGTTATTTTAGAGCTTCTGGCAGATGTAATGCTACAATATACTCATGATATAGAGGACATTTTTTTGTATCTTAAAGGATTTAATTTAAAGCACAGCTTATTTTAATCTTTAACAGTTGTCAGTATGGAATGTAATTTTAGATTTGCTCACTTCAATAAGGTAAAAGGTAAGTCCAGTAATGTTGATGAACAGAAAGGAAAATCCCGAGCTTGGACCAGATGCTGCTGAACCGATTATTTTAATGTCAGACACACACTCATAGCTGAAGCTAACAAATACGCAGAGGGGATTTCCTATCCCACCCACCACTTTGTGTGTGTGTGTGTGTGTGTGTGTGTGTGTGCATGTGCATGCGCGGTTGTTTGTGTGGTTGCACAGGAGCGTCCACGCATTTCTGTGTGTCTTGAAATTGACATTTACTTTGGTGTAGGCCTCCAGTAATATGAGGCAGTGAATTAAAGGTAAACTGGGGGTGGAGAATAAATATGCATGTTTTCACGTCTATACTTAGGTTGCAATCTAAATATGTGTTTGTTAACACAAGACTGGGCTTTCACACAGTACAGAACAGAGCTGTGTACAGTATGTGAAAAAAAGAACTCTTGAACAAAACGTTAAAGACAAAAATCCACCCTAAAACCTAAATTGTGTCAGTTACTATGTATCACACTGAATGAGTAGGTGCAGGAAGGTGCTATGCTGTAGCATCCTGAGGATTATCACTTTTGCTTGACAGTATTTTGAAAATAAAGCTATTACTCATACTGTCTCATCTTTATTTTAAAAGGCCATTGTCAGACTTTTTAAAACTCGAGCTACCGCTGGTTGTATGCCTCTGCCATCCAGTCAAGTTGCAGTTTACACTGATTTCACTTAATTTAAAATATACATTGCTAGCTGATTCCAGTAGAACACAGAATTGTAGCCAATACAGTGCTTCAAATAAAACAGTTGTAGCAAAGAAGCTACAAATTGTAAAAGGTGGATAACTCTCACACACATCTTCAATCTGGAGAAACTGATTCAGTATTCATCCAGATGTGAGATTTAATCAGACATCTTTTTTTCTGTTCCACACCATGGTGTTGAATAATGGCCAGAGAAGTGTTTTTGCAGAACATTATGATATCATTGTGACATTTTCCATTGACCTCTTCAATATAATGTTCATTATTTCTGTCAAGGTTACCTAAATGGACTCAAGCACAGGATTCATAAGAAAGTTTAGTGGACTTTAATTCCAGTTAAACAAAGCACACACACAAAGTTCAGATGAATTTACTTGGAATACTAGCAGACAGGTATGCAACTGAAAGTCTTTGTAGATAAGTATTTAACAGGTTCAAAGGACAAGTAATTAAGCAACTGATACTCCAGACGGGCAAGTAAGGCAAATGGTACATAGGCAGATCTGTTCACAGCTAGAGGTCAGTTTCCAAAGGGTAATGGTAAATGGACTGGTACTTATATAGCGCTTTTCTACTCAGTTTTGTGTACTCAAAGCACTTCATACTACAGGCCACATTCACCCAGTCACACATACATTACTTTTATCTACACTTAAGTGCTTACTAACATTCACACACACACTCACACACTCTGATGAATGCATCAGGAGCAACGTGGGGTTCAGTATCTTGCCCAAGGATACTTTGGCATGCAGACTAGGGGAGCCAGGGATTGAACCACTGACCTTCCGATTAGTAGACGACTCGCTCTACCTCCTGAGCCACAGCCACCCCTAGCAGACTGCAGGTTAGACTCCCCAAGTGGAGATTAACAAGATTCTCACCGCTTTTCTCTGTCTTCAGAGGATAGCTGTGGCAATACTTGACTTCTTGAAACAGGTTATTTTTTTAAAGCAAGTGGAGTGAGAGTGGGTAAGGTAGGTAGGCAGGCAGGCCTCAGGCAGGATTTCCAGAAGCAAAGGAGAAACAGGTGAGTTAACTCGAGCAAACTGTTAGTAACTTGGGTGGCGGTATGACTCAGGAGGTAGAGCAAGTCGTCTACTAATTGGAAGGTCAGTGGTTTGATCCCTGGTTCCCCTAGTCTGCATGCCAAAGTATCCTTGGGCAAGATACTGAACCCCATGTTGCCCCCGATGTGTTCATCAGAGTGTGAATGTTAGTAAGCACTTAAGTGTAGATAAAAGTGCTGTATGAATGTACGTGTGACTGGGTGAATGTGGCATGTAGTTAAAGTGCTTTGAGTACACAGACACTGAGTAGAAAAGCGCTATATAAGTACCAGTCCAACTAAAGGCCTGCACAACACTACCACATGAGCAGGTCAACAATCTGGCAAGGAGCAGCAGTGAAGACTGAGTTTAAGTGCTTGATTGCCGACGGATGACAGGCATGTCTGTCTGGGGTTTCTAGAGACCACACATGTCACTGGAAGAGATTGGTTAATAGCTATTCATGCCCACACTCATACAGACAGGGGAGAGAAAGAAAGAAAAGGCAGGTGCCACACCTGGAGGACAGGGGGGACCATGACAGTTTCATCCTGTTTGAAATTTGAGTTACATTTTTTCATAATTATATTGAAATCTTATAGCTGAAAATATGTTTTTGAGAGTACAAAAATGAGGCTGGGTTTGTAAAAGCTCTTTTTCAGTTCTCTGCAGTCTATCATCTGGCTGGTCCCACTAGTTCAGATTATAGAGAAAAAAAGATTTATATAACCAGGCAACTGTGATCTCACATAGGCACTGAGAAAGTGCATTGAACAAAGTGATAATTGAATGCTTCCTTATATTCTCAAGTTAAGATTAAAACCAAAACAATTCTTTTTGAAGCCAAACAAGAAAGACAAACACTCGATGCACAGAACCTTCTTGCTGTGAGGCAGCAATCACTGTGCCACTATGCAAATTATTACCTCATGTTAATGACTTGTATGCAAACAACTTTTAATATCTTTGTTGATAAAATGAGCTAAGTGGAAGATATTCTGTGACCGTGTTAAAAATGTAAGAAAAAACGTTGCTATGTATTTTTTCTTATAATTTCCAATAATCCGATTCTTGAAATCACGAGCTGATCTGACATTTGTTTTACATCTTCACACCATAAATATTGATCCACCCCACTGCCACCTACATATGGCAGCTTCTGTTTTAGGGTGGATTTGTTCTTTGAACCATTTTTTAAAGCAGATTGTGAGTGGAATGAAAATGAGGGCATATTTACTGACAGAAATAACTCCCACCATCAGTTTTCATGACAAATGTCTTGTTATTCACATTTTAGAGGAATAATATCTTCATATTAATATCTCTAAACATTCATCCTGATAAAGATGAACCAGAGAATTTGGAGATATGGATGCAATATTTTCTTTACATAGCAACACCCCGTCCCCCACCCTCTGTCACCTTGTCATAGTAGTCTCCTTCTGTCTCTTAGCTTCTTTCACAAATATGATTTATGCCAGAAATTAGCATACAATCAGAGTTCATAACATTATCTTTATTTCTCTCATTCATATCATTTAACTGCACAATGAGGCCTGTGAATTTGATTTGTCATTTTATCAACTGAGACTAATCGATTTATGTTGAACCACCCAGCCTCCACGAAGAAGGAAGGTGGAAAAAGCAGCCATCTTGTAATGTGATGGATGGTCGATGATGTGGGTCTGACAGTGTGGCTGAGGGTCTTTGAAGTTTTAACATATGGTTTGTGCAGCATTCAAGCCTGTTTTGACAAACAAGGGTCAGGGTTTTGGTTGTGGGGGTCAAAGAAGATCAGAGTTGAGTTAAGTTTGTTCACCTTTGACCTCAAAGTTCAGCCAATCAGTAGTAACTGTCCTCTGCTTGTTAACAGTTTCAAACACATCAAATAGCATTCACACAAAGTGTATCTTCTCTATTAAACAAAAGCTCATAGCCTATGATATAGAGTGCATCCATAATCCAGTAGATATTGTCTTATATGATGATTTAATTACTGCTGAAAAGAGATATTCCCATGACTGGGAATAGGAAAGTGAGAACTGAAACTAAAGTTAAAAATCTTTTTAGATTTAAAACCTAAACATGATCTAGCTAGTGTCTTCTGCATATGAAAGAAAATTTTCACATTTTACATTTAGCTAATGGTAATGTCTCATGAATCTTCTGTATCATCATTTTGATGTAGCTGGTCATAACTGAGTGGGGTGACTTCCCTCTATTATTCAAAGATCAGTGTTGAACAACAGTTTTGGCTTATGACAACTACAACTTGGTCAAGGTTAGGAAAGGATTACAGTACCAAAAATATCCCATGGTTAGGCTATAAGAATTAGCTTGTTAATGATGTAATGTTTGTGTACAGTGCTGCATTAAACTGTTAAAAACAACTAGACAAATGTTAGATAATTTGTTGTGCTCTTACATTACTCTAAATGTTCCCAACAGTGTTCAGCCCCAGAGAAATCAGCATCCTATGAAGGATTACTGGTAAGCTACTGTTGTGTTTTATGTGCAAGTTAGTCTCACAGGCTGGATACAAAAGATGGATGCAGCCACCATGACGTCACCCATTGGTTTCTGGACTCTACATTTTGAAGCCATGAACATTAGCATGTTTTTTTTTTCTTTTTTTTTTTTTTTGAGTGACCATATTAGGAAGATAGGGTGAAGGGCTAAGTTATAAGTGAATGCTAGAAAGCTTGTTTTTTTCTCTTTCAGGCACACAAAGTAAACAGATTTCCCTAACATTTGTTATGTGTAATTATTTATTGAGTCCTTACTAAGAGAATATGACAATGCAGGTTAAAAATAAACTTCTTCTATTGTCACAACAAGTTGTGGACTACTCATTTACGGTCTCCCTGACTCTGCTCGGATCAGTTGGTTGCTGTGTTTGTGGCGATCCATACACGTGTTGCCAGCAGGGAAGCTGCAGAATGGGAGTGGACGAACTATGCAACATCAATACTCATAACATGTTTGAAGCGTGTTTGTCCCATTGATTCTTTGCTTTTTAAATTTTCATTTATCAGCCGATAAATGAAACTCATTTGCCGATACCGATATATCGGCAAATAGCTAATATCAGCCGATATTATTGGTCGGACTCTAATTAGCAGAGGTGAAGCCTTAACAAAATCCAAATGAATAGAAATATTCACCCCATACAGCTGTTACATGTAAACATGTTTTTTTCTTTTGTAAAGTTGGGCATTTTAACCTGCAGTCTGCTGTGACTGACTCACTTTTTATCCCTGAAGGTTGGTGTTAGGCCATGATAGACATATTGACAGAAAAATTATTCATCAAGTATTAAACTGCCTACCCTTTTCCAAACAATTTCCACTTCTTAGATGGTTCTATGGGACAAACCATGCACTCTGTTAGATGCATTATAAAAGAGATTTATGAGGATTTCTTTTATTATACAATACTGACAGGGTTTAGAGACTTGAAAAGAAGAGATATGTGATATTTACAGTGTTTGTACACATATTAGTGTTTGAGCAGTTGTAACCTCAGCCTGAATTAAAGAAAAACACGATCTACCAGGTGCCAGACCAAATGGGCCAATCAACCAATTAAGTCCCCTCATTATCTTACTTAGCTATGTTAATGGACTTCTTGAGCAGAGAGAGTCACAGCAATAACATACTGATTGGATTAGACTCGTTTGCAGGGAAACAAGAAGAGGGGGAGGCTAGATTTGAATCAATCTGTGGAGCAAACTGAGGAGAGTGATCACACTAATAATCTGTTATGTTTAGTGTGCTGATGTGTCCATGATGTATAAGGATGATGACAATGTTTAGCCTTTAAAGGAAAACTCCAACAAATGGTCAGACTTTACTATTTATTATACAATGCTTTTTTTTTTACTGTACCGTGATGACAAATGTCTCTTAACCTTAAGTATTTATTTCAACCTGAACTATCATCTTTTCCAAAATAAACAATAAAAATAAATAAACAATAAAATAAAGTAATTTTATACCTAAACCTAACCAAACCTTAACCACAATGTGTCATATTGTCATTTTAAATTTCAACAGTTATACATGCCACCAAAAATTATGCTCCCCTAGTGATAGAGGCCTCAGATCAGAAAATGCTTCTAAAATGCAATTACAAATGATGTTATTTCAAAAGTACTCCACTAAAAGTCCAGAGATTAATATTATTTAAAAAAAAAGAAGTATTTGTCTGCCGTGACTGCAAGTGAAGGAGGCCATTATTAGGCTGAAAAATCTAAATCAACACATCAGAGAGACAGCGAAAACTTTAGGAGAGGCCAAATCATCAGTCTGGTACAATTTTATAAAGGAGGAATGATCTGGCCAGTGCAGCAACACCAAAAGACCCGGAAAACAACTAAATAATGATTAAACAATTCTTTCCTTGGTGAAGAAAAACCAGTAAATGTATACAGAAGGTTTACAATGAAGTTGCACTGGTTACATTCAAGAACAGTAAAACCAGATTAGACCAGCTTTGCCAGAAGACATCTAAAAGAGTCTGCCCAGTTCTGGGAAAAAAAAACAAAACTTTTGACAGATGAAAGCAAGATTAACTTGTACCGGAATGATGGGAAGAGAAAAATATGTAGAAGGAAAGGAACAGCTCATGATCTGAAACATACCACATCATCTGTAAAACATGGTGGAGGCAATGTTATGGTTGTTTCCTTGTTTCCCTATTTTTCTGTTTCATGGGTGTATTGTGTAAATTGTCATACTACTCAAGAAAAGATAAAAAAAAAAATGAGAGGCTGGACATCATGAGGTATCAAAGATGCTGCATGGGCTGTCATCAGATATACAACACCTATTGTTGTACCTGATACTAAATTTAGGCCCTAATAGCCTGCGTCTTTTGAGTAAGGCAGTTGTTATGCTGATACAGTGTGATAGCCACATTTATGAATGCTGTTTTGTTTGTGGTTCTGATGGAGGTCTGTTCCTGTTAAAAAGTAGTTCTTCCTCCCCACTTTTGCCAAGTGCTGCTTAGAGAACCCCAATGATAATCTCTAATATTGTGTTGTGTTTGTGTATCTAATATTGTATTGTGCTTAAAATATAAAAAACATTGAGCAAAATGTGTTGCTGTGACTAAATGAAATTAAACGGAATTGACTCAACTCTGTAAGTTATATGTAGTCAGTGCACGCTGGAAACTCACTATGTGTCCAAAATTGCGTGAGAGCAAACTGCCCACTAATTTGAAGGTTGGTCCTCCTGACCACCAAAATCCCCCGTTACATCAGTCTGTGTGAATGTGTGTAATAGATAAAGTGCTGTGTGAACAGGTGAATGTAGCTTTTTCTCGTAAAACTAGAAAAGTTCTGTATAAACCGAAAAGTAGGATTCCACAGCTGAGTGGTTCATATCCAGTTTTCATTTTATTAAAAAAAAAGTCTCAAGTGCTCAAACTGAATTATTATTTTTTGTATTTTAATTTTCCATTTTCTGCATCTGTTAAATCTTATCATCTCAGCATTTAATTCCATCTGCAAAACAGTTTTCAGTTCCATTCATTTTTATTTAATATAGCACAAAGCAACAGTCACCCCAAGGTGCTTTATATTGTAAGGTAAAGAATCTACAATATTGGGGAGAAAACCCCAACAATCTGATGATCTCCTATGAGCAAGTACACAGTGGGAAGACAGAACTTACTTTTAACAGGAAGAAATTTCCAGTAGAACCAGGCTTAGGGATGAGCAGCAATGGGAAAGAGAGGACAGTGGAGGATAGAGAGACCTCGAACAATAAACAGGACAAAACACAAGCTACAGGAGAGAGCAGATAAAAGTTAATGACATGCAATAACAGCATATAAATGCATTGGGAGGTAAAATAGGGGAGTGAAGAAGAAATGCTCAGCGCAATAAAAATACATGAATTAGTTTTTCAGCATCACTCTGAGACAAGATATTTCAAATTTTGCTCAAATGAAAGAAGTCCTAGATATTTGTTTAATGTGCATGTTAAAAGACATATTCTGGTAAAAAATGAACTGTAAAGAAGTTCATGAAGTCATTCCTTTATCCAATCCCTTTTCTTTCTCTGAAAATAATTATTTGTTCTATGTTAAATGTGTGACTGAAGGACGAATGCTGTAAAAGTAAAACACACATACATTTGATTTTCTCATCCTCTGTTTTGTTTGCTAATGATAGGACTCCTGCATGACATTGAGGTCATTCATCTTCCTGATGCCCTCCCACACACACACACACACACACACACACAAATGAACAGGACATCATATTTCAAATAAAAAGCACAACTGATCTCACATTTTAACACAGCATGAAATAGTGAAAGTAAAAGCTAATGAAGATGTTCAGCTTTCATAACGGTATCAATGAAGTCATCAAAGTAATGGTGGAGATACACATGTTTAATAATGCCTGAATGTCAGTCTCCCATTAACAGACCTGTAAAATTTTATGATTCAAGTTCAGTGGACAAAAATCTACATGTACAGTCAGTCTGTGAGTGTGTGTGTGTACACGCGCACACGTGCGTATTTATGCAGGTCACTCGACTGGTCAGGATCCTAATCACCCAGGCTATTAGAGGGCCAAACCTCACCGAGCTCCAGTGGTTTGATGTATTAACGTATCGGTTTAGAGGTATTTCTTCTGATAGGCTTCCACTCATTACAGAATCAGTTCTTGTATGCTGATATACTATTTGAATGCATCAAAACTTATATACTTACATATAAGACGGAACACTGTATAACAAATAGCATACCAAGATATGCATGCAATACTACATTTTGGAAATGTGTCAGATCACATATTTCTGATAAGAGTAACAAAGTTCTATTATAGTGTGCGTGTGTGTGCGCATCACAGTCATAACAGATTTTTCTTGTAGAAATTATGGTGCTAAAATCACTTTGAAAAGTAAGTATCACTTTGTGAGAGCCTTACAAAAAATGAATGGGTTCTTCATTTGCGCATGCTGTACCTCTCCACAAAGTCTGATGACATTCGACTTGCTAACAGACAGGAAAATAACATACCTGCTACGTTTTCTACAAAGGTGCATTATGGCTCTTGCACTGAGCCATGGCCATATATTATACTTCAAGAAAAAGGAAGAATGGTGTACTTAAACAATCATTTTGTCAGTTAAAGCCATGGATAATTTACTTATGAACAGAACAAAAGGCCACAAATTCCATGTATCACTCTGGAGCCAGTGGATGTCATTAAATGCAGCACAGACCCGTTTTTCGCTTTAATGTTAATGAACTGACAGATATTGACCCATATGATGTGTGTGGGTCTTTAAAAACCTGATTTTGATTGAACCCTTGTGTTGCTGGGAGTCATTAGTTTCAGAACAACAACAGCAGCAACAGCAAGAACACAGAAGACAAGTGAAGACATAAAGCTGATGTTCAACATTAATTAAGGCTACTATAGTGGTAAATAATTTTAACAGACAACAACCTATTGCTGAGAAACCTGATACTATGATTAATGCTCTCACTGACTAATGGATAAAGTTCCACCATCTCTAGAATATACACAAAACAATACACAAACACCCTTGATGGTTAGTCTATCTAGCCCTCATGTCTCTATGTGACTGCTGGTAGTAAATTAAACAGCGATTAGTTGAAATCATTTGTTAGCCTGTCTGACACCTGACCAGCTCCTGGGAGGTACTGGAAGACGAATGGAGCGCTCCACAAGTATGAAGTCAACAGGTGAAGATTAACTGGCTTTAATGATGCCATTTGCCTAATGTCTTTGCTGTTTTCTTTCTGTCTCCTTCTGTTGGGTTTGTTTTCTCTACAAAGAAAGTAAAGTGTGAGCAGAATTCTGAAAATTCTGGAAAATTTTGAGGACTCAGTGTAGTAAATAACAGCATACATTCAAAAACCCATAAAAAAAACAATACCTTTTTTTGGTGCAGTGCTGAGTGGCAGATTGTTGCAGCAGCTCACGCTGTTGTTTTCTTTTTTCTTTTTTATCTTGATTTTATTACATGATGCAGATGATTTTTTCTTGCTCACTGTGGTTTATGCAAAGGTGAAATGGCTACTTTTTACTTTGCAAGTCTTGTAAAATCAAGTTTTACAAGCCAAACACTCTTGGCAATGGCAATCTGCAGCAGCTGATCGTGCTTGTATTCACTATGAACTGATTACTGACTGACTGACTAATATAATTAGAAAACACTACATGCGTTTCCATTGCTCTGCAGATGATACCCAGTCCGCCAAATGTTGCTCATAGGGGAATGTCTGATTGCTGGGTTTTTCTCTCTAATATTTTGGTGCTATATATAATAAAATTGGAGACACCTGGGCCCATTGCTTTCTATATAAACCCCATCCTTCCTCAGACCAGCGAGAGCTCTTCTTATGCACTTTTGCTCTGTGATTCTCGACATTTCCACCACCACATTGTTCACTTATCCACTCATATGTGGAGTCAGTATGACTAATGATCATACTGACTCCACACCTCATGGTTTTCTTGTTGTGTTAATTTCTTTTTTTTTGTTAAATAAATGAGTAATTACTGGCCTTCACGCTGCGTCACTCCCTTTTGTCATCTGAGCCAGGTTGCAACAATGTATTGTCCTAAATTTGCAAAGTAACCAGGGGTGTGTCCAAAGAGGGGCATGGGGTGGTACGATGCCACCAAAAATATGATCCCCTTCAAATTTATGGTAAAGTTTTAGTTATTACACAAAAAATCTGTACAAAACAGAACATGTACTGGTAATTTTCTGCCAGTAAATTATTGTTTTTTTGTTTTTTTGTTTATTTGTTTTTTGGAAGTTTCCATGAATGGTAAACGGTAAAATTCAATGCATGCTTAAAAAACATGGAAAAACATCCATAAAAAATTCCATCGATCCATCCATTTCCTTCCGCTTATCTTATTCAGGGTTGCAGGTCGGGGCTGGAGCCGATCCTAGCTGTCATAGGGCGAGAGACAGGGTACACCCTGAACAGGTTGCCAGTCTGTCGCAGGGCTCCGTAAAAAATTTATATGGAAAATTCCTTCATTTTAAAATGGTACATTGTACTATATTTTTACAGATTTTTTTACAGTGTATTTTGCAATTTAAAATATATAATTATACTAATATATCATGCTGTATTATTATAGATGAAGCTATTCAGCAGTATATGAGTAAATAAAATCATCTTCAGCTGCATCTTTAAAGTGATAAACACATTATTGAATAAATTCATAAGAGCCAAAAATCTCATGCATATGAATGTGAAAATGGCCATTTTGCATAATGAATTCATTTACTTTAGGTACTTTAAGTATATTTTGAATGTAAAATGTTTGCGTTATTACTTAGGTAGTCTTATGACTTTTTCTTGAGTAAAGTTGAAATTCTAGGTTCACCAACTTGCAAAACAATTTTTTGTGCAGTGCCAGTATTCATGTAATAGATCTGTATAAGGTACAGGGCAGCACATCAGCCTGAAAATCATAAGCAGTGTTTTCTAACAAAAAGTGGTAAATGTGATCAGTATTGAACACATCCATTATGAATCAGTTTTTCTGATATGAATGGATTTCTGTGAGATTTTCATTACTCAAGCAGACACCTGTAGCATTGCCTATATCGCTTTTCTTTGTCCCTCTCATGAAGTGAAGACGGCGCATAACATGACTGTAAACTCTTAGACCTGCAAGGCTCTGCTTCCCTATAGTTAGATGTAGCAACTACTGCAGTACCTCAAGGATGGATATTGATGTTGCTGTCCCAGTAATCACACACATACACACACACACACACACACACACACACACACACACTAACAATGAGACACATGCAACAGACGCTAATGCCCTTACCTTACATGTGCACAACAGACAACAAACATTAGCTCTTTCCCCATAACCCTCTAATGATGTTTTTTTTTTTGTTTTGTTTTGTTTTTTTTGTTTTTTTAAACTCTTTATTGCTGTTACAAGACATTATCATTAATGTTTTCTGATGATGGTCCAGAAGTCAAATGTCAATGGTGGAGCCCAGCCCGGTCTAATGACTGAGGCAGGGGATCGCTTTAATGAGTGGAAACCGATTAAGTCTGACCTGCTGATCTTTGGCTGGTCCCAGGTGATCCTCTGCACATACAGCAGATGATAAATGGGAGCCACTGGATTCATTTCAAAGTTATAAAGCCATCACTTAAAAAAATGGGATCCGCATATGTGAGAAATCATATTTGACCTGGAGCTTCAAAAAGGAAATATCCTAAAATTATGAACTGACTTTTTGTTTCCTATATCACATCTGGAATGATTTAAATGGCTTTGGGTGTAAATGAAAAACTTATTTTTATATTGTGTCCATTTGTTGCTCATCACATGCTAAATATGTGTTTAATATTATTTTATCTGTTCAGCATTTCCAATACATTGCATGTATTGGAAAGTTACAGAGGAGAGAGACAGAAAATGTGAGCCGGGAAATGACATACAGTAAAATTCTTGGCCAGCTAGGAGCCAAACTCGACTTAGTGATTGAAGGTTTATGTAGCATGCGACCTCTGCTTTAGCAGATGAGCTCCATCAATAATGATACTACTACTACTACTACCACTACTACTGCTACTACTGCTACTACTACTACCACTACTACTAATAATACAATATAATATATGGAACAGTCTCTCACTGTTCCATAATGTTTTTTAATTATCTGTTTTCTTTTATTGTTTTTCGTTCTGTGTGTTAATGGGCTTTTGTATTGCTATTAACTGTATTTTAATTGTCTATTACCTTTTATTGTGATTATTCCTAGTTTTTATTGCCGTGACTGTTCAGTGCTTTGTGACTTCATGTCTGTGAAAAGGGCTTTATAAATAAACTTTGCTTATTTACTTGCTTAAATTATAGATTATAAAATAAACAAAGCAACACTCTAGAAGAGAATCATCTCTTCTCTCATGTTAAGCACTGTAAAAAAAAAACCTCATCACACACTACTCCACTTTATTGCACTGCACTGTCCACTGCATTTTATGATGTTGAGCTTTTAATGACTTTTAATGTCATTGCATATTTGCTATTCTGTTTTTATGACATTTAATGACATTTAATTTTAAATTCTGTTTTAGTTTGCTATATATAATTTCTTAATTTTCTAAATCATATTTAATTTTGATTTCAGATTAGTTTTTACTGTATTTTTTTGGTCATTGTATTTTATTTTATTGAGTTACATACAACTCTACCTATCTAAACTATTTGTTATATGTTTGTTATTTTTAAGTAAGTTTACACTGTAAAAAATAAATAAATAAATAAATCAGTAAAAATACAGTACAATGTACCATTTTGAAATGAAGGAATTTTCTGTATTCATTTTTTTTTTATAGATGTTTTTAGATACCTTAGTCACAACACACACACAAGAGGTTTAAAATCTCAGGAGTCCTATTTTCCTGGATAAATAAAGATTACATTACAGAATGCACACCCACAAACCCACGTGAAGACACACACAGAAACACACACATGCACGCGTACACACACACACACACACACACACACACAGATCTGGGAGAGGATGTTGCAACTGTTTAAACAGGGGAGTATAGACAGTATATAAAATATGTGCATAGCCACACTGATGTCACCCAGTGGTTAGTGAAGTCCCATCTTGAAGCCTCAAGCTGAGCATTGTGGGTGTTGCCATCTTGTTTTGAAACCTGATATGATGAACAACGGGTGGAAGTGACCTGATATAGAGAGAGATATATTTCATTTGCTGGGGATTGGACCACCAGGGCCTCTGCCCTCAACTGTCACCCAATACACATTGCAGCCAACCCCTACAGCGATAAAAGATCAATGATGAAAGAAATCACAACAATGATTGAGGTTGTCTGTGAAGGCCAACGCTTTGGTGATAGAACCAATGAGAATGCAAGAGACCGGTTGTGGGTGGTGCTTGTTGCCTGGGCAGCAAAGTCCATCATCTCCTTATTTGCTGGCCAAGACCTTGGTAGCGACAGCACATGGTGGGCCCACAGGAAGGCGGACACATGTTGCTTCTTC
>VUQI01010030.1:4857-16745 GCA_015106735.1 Paratilapia polleni
ACCGGTGGGGGGGGGGGGTCCTATCCCATATCCCCCTCTGGATATGCCTCTGCTTCTTTGATCTTTCACTGATTTTTCTCCACAATCATTAAAGCTCTTGTATGACACCTGATAGGATTAAACATATCATACCCACCGAACTGACAGTAGAGTCCTGTGTAGCCTGTAGGGCACTCACAGGTCCCATTGATGTCCACACAGACACCCCCATTCTGGCAAAGACACTCCTCTGCAGACACAGAGAGAGAGAGAGGGGCTGAAAGCTGGAAAGTTTGCCCGAGCTGCTTGAAAGCATGTACTTAAATGAAGTTTTCAGTGTTGGTCCAAGTGTAAACATGGACAGAAGGTATAAATGGTCAACATGTGCACCATATGCAGAGCGTCTTTCATCTGCTATACTGTAAACCAAGTATTGATTCGCTGTCATTTCTCTTTCCCTAATCTTTTCCACCAAAGCTCACAGGAGCAGAAGATTAGCAGTCAGCATGCTGCACATCCGCTCTGTACAAATTGTAAGAATGTTTGTGTTTTCCTCTCCTTCCTAATTGCAGCAGTGGATCAAAGCACGCAGCCGTATCACAGCTAAATGGCTCCTCTTTGAAGTCCCGGGAGCTCGGTGGAGGGTATTATTTTTCTGATGATATGGAGCATATTTTGTGACCAAAGCGTATGGCCCCGAGGGCAATTAATGGATTGTTAATTTTGCGAGAGCCACTTTCATTGGCCACCTGTGCGGCCCGGGTGCTTTGATCTGAGAGCCTGATTAGGCACTTCTGCGTCCCACTACTTTCTCTTCCTTGGAGGATCATGCTCCTTTTTCCGCTGTGCCTTCCAAGTGAGCCAGGCAGGAAAGTATTTGGGAGATTTAAGAGAGCCTATATAAGCACTGATAGTTATTTCAGCTCAAGGGTGAGAAGAAGCATGCATTTGCAATAGCTCAAATGCTATTAAAGAGCTTTTAATGGGTGAAATAAAGCCTTGCAACAACTGTTATCAGTCGGTGTCAGCAGCCTCTCGTGGGAGCTTGAATTAGCTTCAGTGCTGTACTTCTTCCTTAAAACAAAATGACTTAATATGCATTCATAAAGGAAGCATTAGGCGGGGTTTTACATATTTTGTGATTAAACTGGTTATGCAAGCAGCAGCTGTGCTTGAAGCTACAGGAGTGGTGCAACTTGCAGGGAAGCAAGTAGCGGTGTGGAAGGATATTTCAGCAGCTCTGTGTGCAGAAATGACCTGAATACCAAAGAGCAGCTTTGACTCATAAAAAGGCCATTTTAAGTCTAGACAAAGCACTTCCTCTTGTTGGTAAACTAATAAAATGTGCTATAAAACAATTATTCACAACATGAAGCGACTGGTTCCTGTAGTAAACTGGGTGAGGCCGTGTCAGTTTTGATAATTACAATAATCCATCATCACAGCAGCCTCTTCCAGGGCAGGGATCCAAATTCCTGTGGGATAGCACAGCTCCTCTTCAAATACCCCTGTCTGCCTCTCTACCTGCCCAGCTGCCTGCAGTGAGCGTCAGCCGGGCCAGCTGCACAATACCTTCACACTTGTCACCGTAGAAGCCTGGAGCACACGTGCAGTTGTAGATTCCCGAGCTGGTGTATTCACATATCTGGTTCTTCTTGCAGTCTTCCTCTTCACACGAGGCTGGAGATGAAAAAAACGTGACAGATTATGATGTAAATAATATGCAAAAATGTTTTGGCAAAGCTTTAGCTGGAGCTGGGCCTTTACCTGTTTGGTTTTCTGCCTCAGTTGAGTTGACCTGAAGTGGCAGCAGCTCTGAAAGTGGAAGACAGGAATGCGCTTTAAAAGGGTTGGTTCATTCAAGCAGACATGTTTCCTCACCTCCCACCTAGCTGACTCTCAGATGTATGTATATGACAACATCAATACATTTAAGATGAATGAAATGTCGTCACAGGCAGTTTTGTAGTGTGTATTTTTTAATAGTTTTTATTTATTTCTATTTATTCTTTTTCACTTTCTGCCACTCTTACAGGTCTGGGTTGCGGGGGCAGCAGTGTAAGCAGAGATGCTCAGACCTCCTTCTATTGGGCCACCTCCTTCTCAGGGCTTTGAGTGGCCAGTAAGTCTAGAAATGCTGGGCCATTTCCATAATCTCTCCAACGTGTCCTGGGTCTTTCCTGGGGTCTCATCCCTGTTGGTGGTGTCCAGGAATCACCACCTGGTCCAATGCTGAGCCACCTCAACTGGCTCCTTGCGATGTGGAGGAGCAGCGGCTCTTCCAAAATGACCGAGCTCCTCACCCTATCTCTAAGGGACAGCCCAGACACCCTTCGAAGGACGCTCATTTTCACCGCTTGCATCCCTGATCTTAATCTATCAGTTACTACTCAGAGCTCGTGGCCACAGGTGAGAGTAGGAAATGTAAATCGACTGGTAAACCGACAGCTTTGCTTTCGTGCTCAGCTCTCTCTTCACCACAAAAGACTGGTACAGTGTCCGAATCCCCCGCTCCATCTCCCCCTACACTCTTAAACAAAACCTCCTCCCCGACGCAGAGCAGACACTCTACCCTTTTCCAGCTAAGAGATATGGGAAAAGTGGATGCATCTACAGGGGGGATTTGCTCGTATCGGGATAGTTTTTATTTTTTTAAAACACGTTGTTTTAGTTTAGTTTGCTTTTATTAGTTCTTGTTATGGTCTCTGTAGTTCCCATTAGTTCTTAGTCATTCTTAGTGTTATTTTCTTCACCTGCCTTCCACATTCCCCTGTCTCGGCCACCTGCGTCTCAACCTTAATCGTCTTTTGTGAATCTATAATCTTGGGTGTAGTTGAATAGTCAGTTTTGGTTAGGAAGGATTCTGAGTGAAGTGATGCTGAAGTATCTCATTTTTGCAATCCTGGACATTTTAGTTTCAACACCACAGACATCCGTCATCATGTTAAGGAGTCTAGTGTAGTGCAGTTACCGCGCTTCTCTTTTCCTCCTTCACACCTTTCCTTGACCTCATGAAGTTTTCCATCAAGGTCAAGGAAAAGTGATTAGGAAAAGGAGGTAGGAGGCAATTTTTTGGACTATTCGACCACAGCTCTCTCAGATCATCTGTTTCTCCTCCTGTTTCTTTGGGTTGTTGTCACTGGGCTTTGGTTTTAGCAGCTTTTTAATAAACTCGCATTTCCTTTAGCTACAAGCGTCTTGGCCTGTGTATGGATCTCTTTGGGTAAAACCCTGACAGTTCTACTGTTAGTACACTATTAATATTAACTTTTTATAACAAAATGGGGGTATTTTTAGGGGCAAGAAATTCAGAACATTTTTGTGAAGGCTCACAGACATGAAGACACTCAAGTCTTAATAAACAAATGCACCAGTGCCTCTTGATATTTGTTGTGTTGACACATTTGATCAAACTGACACGGACTAAAACTAATGATATCTCCTGTATATTTTATTTAATTTTAGTGAGTTTTTTAAGTACATAATATTGTATCAGTTAATTTTTAGTTAAAATTTTTAGTTGTGTTGTAGTTACCTTTAATACCCTTGGATAAATCATTTATAAAATAATATCTTTCCAGAAAAAATGTCCTGATGTTGATTTTTCCTCATACATGAAACTGTCCCTATGAAAGCTACGTACAGGGATCACACAACAGCAAACCTAGAGTCAGATATCTTAAAATATGAGCAAATAATAGGACTTTTGCTGATGTTAACAGAGCACAACACACACGTTTTTTTAATAATATGCACATAGACAGTATAAGACCTGGATGCAGCCACCATGATGTCACTTACTGGTTTTAGACTCTCCATTCTGAAATAACCATATTTGGACAAGAGAGTGAAATGCTGAGTTATCAGTTTCTTAGAAAAATGCATCCATAGAGTGTGTGGGTGCACCACACAGACACAAATATCTGCTAATTAGTGTTAGCGGAGGTAAAGCCTAGCAGATATTGATCAGCTGCCTGTGTCAGAACACCTGACAATCAAAGCATCCCTAACTCCAATATCCAGGTAGATAAATTATGAAAAGAATAACCCACCCTAGAGTTGTTATGAAGGGGAAAACTATCCATAGAGCCCAAAACTGTTTTTGTATCAGGCTGTAAACATGTTTATTTCTGCTGTAAAGTTTAAACATTAGACATTTAAACATGTTTATGGGGACAAGTGAACATTAGAGGAACAGCAGGTTTTGGCACTTGAACGATGGCTCCATTTTTCAGCTCTTCATGCTCCTGCTTGAGTATACAGCAGCGAGAACGATGGACAAACAAATACAGTGCAGTCCTCATTAGAGGGAAACTAGCCTTAAAATAACTTTGGCACAAACTATTCTCATTCATCGATTCTGAGACCTGATTAGGGATGTTTTATCATACTTTCATTCATACTTTATTTACATAGCTGTTAGCGAACATGTTGCATTCTTAGTAATTAGGGTCACAAGTGATATTTCTGGATACTAAAATCTATGACCAGAGTCTCAACTACAGAACAAACAGCTGAGCTCTTTAAATAGTCCTAAACTCAACAGTTTCTCACAAACCAGCTTTAAAAACTTTGTAACACTCTCTGTTATTTAAGGGTTGATTTTATATTTACTCTTGTCAAGGTTTACGGTTATAAAGGCACATTTGTTTAACTTCAGCAAATAAAGTGCATGATAAAGTACGATGAAAATGTTTGCAGTGGCAATAAAAAGGAAACTCCTAAAGTCAGAGCACTGGAGAACCAGCTCAGCTACAAACACACAAAAAGACTTAAGAAAAAGTTCCCCCTTTGTGCTTGACCCAGTTGGAAAAATGCCACATGACAGAAAACCAAAGAGGAGGGTTATGTAAATGTTTTCTATCAAGAACTACTTCTGTGAACATGCTCTGCTCTGTTCACCTGTCTCACAGAGCGTCCCGGTGAAGGCAGCGGGGCACATACAGGTGAAGTTCTTCACCTGATCAATGCACTCTCCTCCATTCAGACAGGGCTGCGACTCACATTCGTTTACATCTGCAGGATTAACAAAAATCAATTAATCAGAGATGACAACTTTATCTGCTGTTGATTCAATAAGATTTTTAAATCCCCACAGGGAACAGCAAGACATTGTTGTGTAAGACACTAAAATGGATTAGGAGCACTGAGCTTCCCTACTGAAAGCATAGAGTTTCACTGACCAGGTGTCTGGGATTAAGAATAATCTGGTCTCATGTAGAAACAAGAATTCATGAGCTGTGCTGAGCCTGATAATTTGATCCACCACTAGATTCACGTTTCATCAACAATCAGTCACAAGAGAATTAGTAAAAAATGACTTTTTTCGGACGTCGATGTGACTTCAGTGAACTTTCTCACCGGGCCTCGCTGCTACAGCGTGTGACCCAAGAAAAAAAAAAAGGTTGCTTTGCAAATCCATTCAACCATAACCCATTTGTCTAGGTAGACTGGGAAACTCTTTGGAAAGAAGCATCTGCCAAAAGACTGAGTTTGATGTAGAAAGCAGCAGAAAATATTTCCTCTGGAGTGAGGTGCCTACTTTCCCCCCACTCACCTGTCTCACACAAGACGCCAGTGTAACCCGGCTCACACACGCAGGTGAAAGTGCCAGCACCTCGTACACACGATGCGTTGTTGAGGCACGGCCTGTCTTTGCATTCATCAATGTCTGTAACACACACACACACACACACACACACACACATACATACAGAGACAGAGAGGCACGCTCATGGAATATTTACTCAGCTGATTAATATATCCGCCACACTGCTCCCCTCACTCTGCAAGTATGTGCTGCTGGCTGCGAAAGGTATTAGAAGAGGTCTGATACATCTCCACAGGCTGAACTGTGGGAAGAAGCACAGAAGCTCCAGAGAGGCTGGACCAAGATATTCTAAAAAAAACAACCTTTTCTGTGGTGAAAGTGCTAAAGTGGGGTAATTACACCGATTTTTAGCTCCATATTTTTAATTTTTGGACTCTACTAGAGTAGCTTAGCATGATTCACTTTTCAAAATAATCCTTATTTATCGTACACTGGGCCCTCAGTTCATACACTGTCTGAAACGAGCCGTTTTAGCTCCCTTAAACTGGCTTCCTGTTAAGCATAGCAGGTATATTTAAAATACTGTTACTCACACATGCAAACCCTGACAAAAATTATGCAATCACCACACTCGGAGGATGTTCGTTCAGCTTTTTCGCTTTGTAGCAGAGGAACAAATCACAGATATGACACAAAACGTTTTGTGTAATAGCTGAAAGTTCTGGTTCAGTGAAACATACCTCAGACAATAAATTATTTTAATTAAAGCTATTTTATTTTTTCCTGGTCGAGAAGAGGAATGTTCCACTTAATTTAACTGAATTTCCACTTAATTTAAAAGCTTTATTAGGAAGAGGAAATGAAAGACTAACTGAAACAGATACCACTTGAAGGCAATGTGTCAGTTTTACCTGTTTCACAAAGAATCCCAGTGTAACCAGGAGGACACTGACAGATGAAACTATTAATCTGGTCTTTACAAGTTCCTCCGTTCTGGCAAGGTTGTGAGGCACATTCGTTGACATCTACAGCAATAGGAAGAAGAAACACAAAGGAGACAGTATGTCATTTTTAATTAGAAAGAATCATCTTGCCAGGGCCAGTTAATAAGGTGAAGCTGATCCGGGTATTAAGGCAACACCCAGGTGTCCCCTTGGCGTGTCAGGTGAAATCTGTTGACATAAATTTTCCTGGCTGATCTCAGGTAGAGAGGAAGTCATTCACAGTGTGCAGAGCAACAGAACAGGAAGCGGTGTGGACCATAACTCACCGATTTGGCATCGTCGACCGGTGAAGCCAGCCAAGCAGGAGCAAGTGAAGGAGGGGTTGCCTGTAATACAGTCATCGATGCACTGGCCTCCGTTCAGGCATGGGCGGAGGTGCGGGCACACTGAAGCTGCAGAAAGAGGTCAATAGAGCCATTTAGTTAAGCTTCAGTAACTTTAGTGTGAAAATCTGGCCATATATCTGGCCACATATATATTCTTTTGACCCAAAAGGAATCACAGCTAAAAGATAAGCCTTGCACCAAAATGTAGGTAAAAAAACGGAGACCTTTCATATGCTATAACTTGTTTTGAGCAGCCAGCTATCCCACACTTGACACATGACACTTGAAAGATGCTTGTGTCTTTTCTTCTACATCACAGACATGACACTGGTGCAGTTTGTTGTTAAATTATTGCAGATTAAAAACCAGCTGATTCTGAGGGGGTTCAGAGGGAACTTTTTTCAGATTTGGTTGATTTTATATGTAAAGACCCATTATACTTTTCCTTATATTTTGCCATATGTGCACTGTTCCAATGTTGGATGTTCATATTAAACATGTCCAAAGTTTCTAATAATGAGGTCAGTGTATGTACAAGTAATCACTGTGAGCCAAAAGCTCAGGCTTCAGAATGAACTGAACACTCAGCTTTGGACAGTTTTTCTACTCTTGGATCTGTATGATGTCAGTGAGATAGAGCACAGAGGCCCCGCCCACTTGCTGTTCAAATGTTCTGTTTATGAGAGGCAGCCAGTCAGAAGAAAGGTGGCTTAAAGGAAGGGTTAAGGGAGCTAAACAGCTTGTTTTAGACAGTGGATTAACTGAGGGGCGGCAGCAAGGCCCAGTATAAGATAAATAACGATTATTTTGAACTACAAATCATCCAAAGTAGAGTTTCCGCTTTGGCACATTTCCTTTGTAGAGGTCCTTGTTAGTTGGTGGTAGTGTCAGGCACCAGTGCTATTGCTTAGCCAGGCCTTGCTCTGTTGTAATTAAGAGTAAGTTTACTCTGTGTAGGTTGAATTAATCTGATATGCTTTTTGTGTTTTCGGGCAATCTGGATTGGGCCCTTTCCCACAATCAAGTCTCTTTTATTTTAAAGGAAAAGGAGCTAAAATTGTTGGTTTCAGACAGAGTTTGAACTACGGGCCTGCACCAAAGCCCAGTATAAAATAAATAAGGATTATTTTGAACCATGAATCATGCAAAACTACTGTAGCAAAGCCCAAGAACAACAATATGGAGCTGCAAATGAACATAATAAACTCCCTTTAAGAGAACAAAGAGCATCTGAAGAGCTAATCTCTGAAGAGCACCACTTACCAGAGTTATTGCAGCCTCCCACTTCCACATTTGCATCATCTATGCGGAAGACCCATCTGCCCGGGTAGCCCACATTGGTGGTTCCCTCAACATTTACAACATCAGCTGTGCGAGAGCCAGGGATGTTGAAATAGCGCTTTCCATCACCAGCATTAAAACCTGCCTGGGAAGAGGCAGACATGACAAAAAATGTCGCTGAATTACAGTTCAGACTCATGTGATAGGAGAGCAGATCATACTGGAGATACATCTGCAGATAGACTTGTGACCTTACCTGCGCTGCAATCCCTCCCAGCCCAACCAGGTTTCCTCCACTGCTGGCATGCATGCCTGTGGTCCAAGTGATGTTATTGTATTGGAATATAGTGAAGGAAAGCTTTCCATCTGTAATGAGCACCACTTGGAAAGTATTTACCTGCAGAGAAGAGAAACAGGCTCAGTTAAATGGCTTCCTGATTTCTAGGAAATTTTGCAAGAATCAGAATCCTCAAAGTGATGATTCACTCAGGCCGATAGTATGAAACTTTGAAATCATTTAGGCTGGTTCACCCTAAACATCTGCATTAGATGAGCTCAAGGAACCATAATATACAAGTATGCCTGTTTAGGACTCACTTATCGAAATCCGATAGACACTTTAAAGTGGGTCAGTTCTGCTTTTCCTTATATTCTGTCATATATCTCCCATTCCAGTGGTGGATGATTGGATTAAACATGGCAAAGTTTCAAATAATGAGGTCAGTGAATGTACAGGTAATTTCTGTGAGCCTCAAGCTCAGACTTCAGACTGCTCTAAACACTCAGTGTCAGTCCACAGACTGTAGATAAAAGATGAAATGAAGTGCAAAAGTGTCTTAAACCTGCATTCATGGTAATGACCAGGAGGGGGTGCCTCGTCCTATACACACTTTCAGAGAATTGTTTTTTCCTACTTTTGGATCTTTAAGTTGTCATGGGATGGAGATATCCCAGGCATGATCTTCTCCGGCACGCAACTCTGGCTGTTAGCACAGAAGCCCCACCCACCTGCTGTTTAAAAGTTCTGCTTTTGAGGGGCAGCCAATCAGAAGAATATTGGCTTCTCAAGCAGTATTTCTCAAACTTTTTCTGGCACAGCCCACTTAAGAAGCCAAAAATAATTCACACCTCAAATGTCAGAATTTATAATTTTTAAAAAAGGATCCAAGTTGAATTTTATTGAGATACAGGGCACACAATAGCATCAGAAAACTCTTTTGTTCACTTTCCCTACAAAAAAAAATCATATTCATTCAACTTAGTTTCACCTCATGTTTTTCACCTGGTTGTTTAAGGTTTAAGAACCACGAGCTTAAAGGGAGGGTGGCCTTAAATGGCTTGTTTCAGACAGTAGATGAAGTAAGGGGCAGCACCAAGACACAATATAAGATAGATGAGGATTATTTTGAACTGTGAATCGTGCAAAACTACTCGAGTAGAGTCCAAAAAAGAATAGAGCTAGAAATGAGCATAATAGGTCTCCATTGTCCTGTGCCTACATGGTATCAGGCGCTTAAGTGTGAATTCATACCGGCGTTCGGGAGTTTCCTCCAAAGAAAGTGACTTGATGCCATGTAGAGATGTGGACCCAGGTTGCGTTGAAGTTAGGGAACTCTGAAAAGTGTGTCCTGACATCGCCCGAGGCCCTCCTCAGGATGGAAGGATCCTGGCTCTCTCTGTAGAAGACTGTCCCTGCTCGACGGTTGTCCACATCAGCCCAGAACGGCGCCACAACCCTTCTGTCCCCAGCGATTGGAAAGGCTACAGGTGTGAACTGCGACACCTCCCTCAGGAAGGACACAAGGCCATTGTTGTTAACCTGAGGAGGAGAAACAGCTGGAGTTAAATCAACAATACAATGATAGATTTTCCTCAACATATCAGATTTAACCACTGTGACTTCTTTAGAGGATTTGGTGGGGAGTGCTGAGGAAGAGGCCGATGGAGTGTTTCTGACCTCACAGAGTAAACAGCAGCATGGGGCAGCAAAAGCTCCCATAACGGATGTTTGCACTTCCCGTGTAGCGAACAGACGCTACTTTTATTCCATAAAAAAAAGCTTTGTTATTCCATGACAGCAGCTGAGAAAACCTGGTTTCTGCTGCTCATGCATCTGCAAAGTCATCACAGCAAGAAGAACGTTCACGGTCTGTAAATCCACACGTCTGCTAACAGTAAAATAACCAGATAGATGAACCCATCCTCTGTGAGAAATACACAGTCATGTTGTACTGCATGGCAAAACATATGCTTCTTAAACAAAAGTAAAGAGGTGAAGTAACCACTTAATTAAGTGATTAGTTAGTCAACAGACATTACACCAAAAGTCACACTAATAATCAAGAAAAATTCCATATATCGGTTGATTTGTGGATTTTCTGTCTTTTATATCATTACAATCTAAACATCTGGATTTCTGAAGGCCAGAAAGGGAAAGAAAATCACCCATCATATAAAAATAATTCAAGTCATTTATTTATTAAATATTAAGCTGCCATAAAGCTTCCCTAGCAGCCCAGGAGAACCTGCAGAGGGAATGTTACATACCTAACCTTACACATATCAAAAAGACTGGAGAAACGGACACTGATGCTAGAATCCTCACACATTTTAAAGGGAGAAAGTCTCATTAAAATCCAGCTACAAGGAGAAAGGCCACAAATGAAGACTGAAATAACAAGAACAAGATAGCTTGACAGTGGGCACATGTTTTCCAAACAGCAACCTCCTGAGCTGCAAAATGAAGGAAACACTGAAGTGAAATTGTTGTGCTACACATATTTCTTGCTGCATAGTACAGCCCGTGAACAAAAACTAGCTGTTTAGTGTTAGCTGATAACTTAGCACTCCATGCTCTCGCCTACATACGGTCGCTGGCTGCAAGAAATCAGCACGACAGCAGAGAAAACACTGAAGGTGCAGTTTCAAAATGATAAGTCCAAAATAGGTGTCGTCATGGTGACTACGCCCATGTTTTAAACACTTATTTCTCATTGTGCCTGTGATGGACTGAGTAGTCATCAGTCAGTGTGCTGTCTGTTAAAGTCTGGTGTTTTATGTTTCAAAATCGAAGTGCAATTTTTAGTCGTGTTTGTAATGTGTCTGGTGAAGGATGGTGGTTTATGTTGAATATTTGTAATTTTGTTGTCACTTATAATTAGTGAGGTGTCTGTTACATTTCCTGAAACCAGCTGCATTAAAAAATATATATTACAAAATTTGGTAAGCATCAATATTTACAACACTAACATGGAAATGTTGTCATTGTACCACACTGCTGTATACTAATATGACTTCAACTCACAATAAAAAAAAAGTGCAGCAGTTTCCTTTTTCATTCGGTTACAGGCCACACAAAAATGTTAAAGAAGACCTGACTTTAAGAATCCTGGCTGTAAACAATATTGACCAAGGTTATTATAGTTAACTAAAACTAAACTAAAAACTAAAACTAGATGTGAAAAAACTTTTTAGTTAACTAAAATAAAAATAAAAATATAGAGGAAATATCCTTAGTGTGTATTTGTTAATTTGGTAAAATTTGTTTTCACAACTTCACCGAAAAGGCTTTGATCGACATGTTCATTGAGACTTTGGATGTCTACAAGACTGAGAGTCAACTGCTTTCACAAAATTCTGGTTTTATTTTGTAATATCCAGACAGATTTTCCTAAATCTTGCCTCTGGCATCTGCCCTAAATACAGTAATACTTAAAAAGACTAAAACTAACACTGAAACTAATAAAA
>VUQI01010031.1:2776-16649 GCA_015106735.1 Paratilapia polleni
CAACTGTGGTGTCACCGCCTCTCCCCGTGGGAACCGCCCGTCAAACGGAAAGGTTGTGCCACATCTGCATAATCATTAGCACGGCGACAGAAAGTCATTGCAGGAAACAATCAATGTTGTTTTAAGGGACCTGAAAAAAAAACAAAAAAACAAAAAAAACAAAAAGACAGAAAAAAAGGGTTGAAGTGTCTTAAAGAAGATCTAGTGTCTCGGCCTGCCGAAAGGCAGCGCTGGCAGTTTTACCGGAAGCTGTGAGAGTCTCTGAGGTTTTTAGAGACAAACAGTTGGAACCTGTTTTTCAGTAAAAACAGAGTGAACCAGCGTTGAGGTCTGCCAAATTCACTGAAGAAGTAGAGCCGTTAGCTACCACTGCTGTGGCTCTTCTACACATAATAATCTGTCATCTGTTTGATGCACCTCAGCTTTTTTTTGGTTATACGAAGCTAAAAAATACACATTACAGCGTCCAATACACTGCATTCTATAATGAAAATTTTACTTCTTTTCTCTGCACTTTCCTGTTTGTTGTGTACAGCATAAATCTTTAAACTGTGCCCTATGTAACAAACATCTTCCACCAAGACTTTAATAACCAATCAGTCTGTGCACACACAGACTTTACTATTAATGGTTGACCAAGTATATTTGGTGACTTATTTTAGCTTTTTGTTTGTTTGTTTGTTTATTTTTATTTTTCATCCTTGCAGCAGGTTCAGTAGCTGCTAAACAGCTAGCCCTGATTTGTGCATTAAGCTAACTGTAGACGGAGATAAACACTGGACTGAAGACGTTCTCAGACTCATGTTCATTAACCCTAATTGAAAGATATTACAGCTGGTAACATTATACATTGATCAGCCACAAACTTAAAACCAATTGCTTGTTGTGTAGATCCCCCTTGTGAAAAACAAAACAGCTCTCACCCATCAGGTTGTGGACATGGGACATATGTAGTTGTCCTGTGGTGTCTGGCACAGGGATTTTGGAACCAGATTCTTTGGATCCTGTGAGTTGTGGGTTGGGGCCAGGCTTGTTCCTATACACCTTGCAATGCACGATCGGATTGGGATCTGGGGAGTTTGGAGGTCGGGTCAATGCCTTAGGGTCTTTCTTGTGTTCCTCCAACCATTCCTGAGTTTGTGTAGTGTGGTTGGGGTGCATTATCCTGCTGCAGGAGGACACTTGGTCTGCAACATTGTGTAGGTGAGTGGTATGATCTGGTAATGATATTAGCGAGCTAGCAAATGAAGTATTGACCATCTGTATGTTTAGCTCAGAATTTCTCTCTCACATCTGCATATGTATGAAATTGATTTACACCATTTTTTGGGTGCAAGTTGAAAGGATTTAAACTTGAGTGGTGTTTCGCATCAGTTTGTGCTGCCTGAAATGAGACGCTGTATTTTTGACAAGTGAAATTCTGTACTTGTCAGCTAATTTGTCTTCAATAAATGCCCATTAAAAACTGTCATCTCCCAAAAGTAGTACCCCAATGTTGTTTGTCCAAGCAGCTTAATACAACCTCTACTTACATTTAAAGATAAATAACCTCTAGTAGTCATGCGAATATGTGCAAGTAAATTTTGTGCTGGTGCCGTCACCTCTATATGAGGTGGAACTCAGCACTCTGGTAAACTAGAAAATGAAGCTTTCTAACATGCACTCTAATTTCTAAAAGAATGTAATTTAAGTCAAAGTGTAATCTTTTCCTGGAAGTAAAATTATAGTTTTAAGAGGAGGAAGAGAAAGAAAAAAACAGTTATGAAATAAGACGAAGAACAAGAAAAGAGAAAGGAGAAGAATAACAACCGATCTGTAACAAGGCAGAGGAAATGAAGAGAAAAGACAAAAAGAGGAAGATGAAAGAAGAGCAGAGAAGGAAAGAAGCGAAAAGGAGGCTAACAGAAAAGGAAAGTGATGAAGAAGCAAAGGAAAGGAGAGGAGGGAAGGAGCAGAAAGGAGGGGAGAGAGGGTCCTCCTCTATCAGCAGATAAGAGGCAGAAATGGATGAATCCTATTGGCCGGCGAGCCTCTTCCAGTCTCTTATCGGCTCGCCTTCATGAACTCAGGACACATTTCATAGAAATTTGCGAAATCAGGAAAGCTGGGTATCATGTCATCTATCACCAGGCGGCACCAGCCCATACATCCTCCCAGTTTCACAATAAAAGCCACAATTGACACTTTTTTGGGGGAGGGTTTCTTAACAATTATGTGCTGCAGCAGCTACAAAGCGGCTTTGGGTTTGTTGTCTTCAAGGTCAAACAAACTTGGCTGAATTCAAGAGTTTCAGGTTGAGAAGGCTTTAACAAATTTGCTCATAAATCACCCAGCAGCTGAGAAAACACTGTGTAATTACATGTTTTTTGGTGAAACGTCCAACTGCGATTTCTTCTGATGTATCAAGTGAAATTATATATGAAGGATGGAATAGGAAAAAGAGCAGAGAAATGTTCTCAAACAAAGTCTTGAAGCACTTTCCACCAGCTGATTGACATTATATACACACAAATCAGACAGACAGACATACAATGGCAGGAATGCTGCCGAGAGAAAAAGACAATGAGGAAGAGTAGGGAAAACAAAGAGAAGATTAATGAATGCAAAAAGAACTGTATATTTTCCTGTCCTTCCTGCTCCACCCGCACTTGATTAGCTGGATCAAAAGCTAATGCAGTGTTCATGCCATGTTAAAATTATTTTAAATAAGAGTTTTCAACTTATAAATAATGATCACCATTTACAGCTAAGAATGAATTACAGTATGGAACAAAACTAGTGATAAGAGAAGCAAGAGTTTGCTTTAAAGGATCAGTCTGGTGGTGTCCATAGACTGCATATAAAAGATGGAAGTAGCTACAGTGACATCCCCCACTAGTTTGTAAGTTTTACAATGTTTTTAATGTATAATTTTTTTTTATTATTATAGCAAGGTACACCATTTATTTTTTGGGAAATCTATGTGCAAATTTAGCATTTTTTTTTTCCCCACACTATATTTAGGGCATAATGCAACTGTATATCACATATTATAAATTACAAAACAAATTATTCAGTATTTTGTTCAAGCTGCAAATTTCAGTTGCCTTTTGTTTGACAAAAAGTCACAGGACATTATTTTAACAGTTATTTTGGGAGCAATTATGCAGTTTCAAGAAAGGAAATTAAAATTATAGGGAAAAAAAACTGCAATACTGGCACCCACAGGCTTCCATACTGTATGGATAGGATCCAGTCTAAAGCTGCGTACACACTGGGAGCGATTTGCGGCGACATGGCGACTGGAGACCATATAAAGTGAATGATATTTGGCGACTTCAAGCGCCTACGGGTGAAAAAAACTGCTTGCGACGTGAAGTGGGCGGGACCTGCGACATACTTTCAGGCGAGCGACTGAAGAGACTGCCAGCTCATCGCGCATCGCTTTGAAGCTGCCAGCTGGTCGCTTGTGGACATTCCAGGCTCCAGTTGCCTAGGTGACCCTCCAACGTATTTACTACCCGGTCATATGTCAATCAACGCTATTCTTCACTCTCATTGGTAATCTCTTCAGTCGCTCGCCTGAAAGTTTATTGCAGGTCCCGCCCACTACGCTTTGCCAGCAGGTTTTTCGCGCGTAGTCGCTTGAAGTGGCCAAATACGACTTTCTATGGTCTCTGGTCGCCGCGGATCACTTCCAGTGTGTACGCAGCTTAAGTAATCAGTTAATGCTAGTAAGCTTTTTTAGAAAACTGCAGCCATAAACTGTACTGGTGCAAAGCACATTTACACTTGTTAATAGATGTCATGAAGGCTACAGAGAACAGAACCATTATTTGTACCAGGCTGTAAACATGTTAATTTCTTCTCTAAAGTTGGATACGTTAACATGTGAGTCTATGGGGACTGACTCACTTTTGGAGTCAGCCTCAAGTGGCCATTAGCAGAACTGCAGTTTTTGGCACTTCTGCACTTTCAGCTCCACAGTTTGCTGCTTGGTGACTGTTCAGAGTCTAATATATCTTTTTTCTGCCATTATCCAAAAACTCATTGGAGCATAGGATTAATCCGTCTTGTCACTGGTTCTCTAACCTTTAGGTCTTCTGGAGGAATGAATGTCATTCTTTCAAAAGACAGTCCCCCATTTGGTGTTTTGATGGTGGTGGAGAACACTGACATGTCAGTCTAAAATCTCAAATTTTCCCCCAGTTCCACTGGGTTCTATTACAGAGAAGGCCATACCACATCCTTCATGTCATTTTCATCCTCATCAAACCATTCAGTGAGCCCTCACACCATATGAACAGAAGTATTGTCATTTTGGGAGAGACCGCTGCCATTGGGACAGAGGTGTTTAATCACAGGATAAAGATGATCACTCCGAACAACTTTGTAGTGATTGTACTGTAAATAAATGGCTGTTTAATATTTATTTGCTCCAAGTTCAGCATGTACATCTCCGTTTCACTTGTGATGGCAGAGCAATGCAGGCACACCAGCACACAAGTATCAATGGAAACAACATCACCACAACAGCATAGGATCTACTTGGATCCAAGGCAGGAGTATAAATCAAAATTTAATAAGACACTTGCAGGACTGTGTGCAGGTGTGTGTATGAATGTGTTAATAGACCTACATGAGTGGTTACATTTAATATGTGTGTGTGTAAATTATATAAATTACATATTGACTGCTGAGCTACATTTTTATGCTAGTTTATAATTTTTTTTTTGTGAGATTTAAAAATATAGAACTGTGAGACAAAGTTTCAGTACTTGTATGCGGATAATTTACTTACCAACACGCGGGTTTGGGCCCTTCTGGTGTAAAACATTGACTCAAAGAGTTTGTTTAGGGTAGATTTGCATGTAATTCAGTGTCCAAGCGAGGACTGAAATTCTACATCATATGCTACAACCAAATTTCTCACACAACTACCTGCGAGTCTTTTGTGTGTTACCAGTAAAGTTTGAATTAAATCCTATATGGCCTCTCAGATGTGTGTATGTGGCAGCTCTGTGCATGACAAACTGGTCCAATTTCAGGCGTGTCGTGGCGCCCGGCTGATATTTGTCTCGCTGGTCTTGTTGTTGTTGTTGTTGTGGCCCTTCCTTTCTTCCAGCACCACCTCCTCCTCCTCCTCTTTTTAGTTTCCCCTCAGATTTGAATCGGCAGGAGGGCCTCGGTCCGTTCCCCCTCTGACAGCGCAGAAATAATTACAGTACAGCCGTCCCCACTCGCTTGCTGTTATATTAGCCCTCTTATCAGGCTGCTGAGGGGGGTAGTTGATCAACTAAGGTCACTGTATCCTGACCACAGCACAACAGCTACACTGCCATTTGGAGATATGATAAATAAAAGGCGGGGGTGAGGCCGCAACAACACTGTTATCTGCTTCTGAGTGCTTTTTGTTCCATTCTCTTCCCTCCCTGCACCTCGTCTGCGCTGGTGTCTCTGGAGGAAAAAAAAACGGGGGAAACTTAAAGTTGGCACAGGAGAGAATATGGAAACCTGCGATGGTGTGGCGATTCAGTGTAACTGATTAGCTGAAAAAATAAATTCCCCTGCACACTTTTGAAACTGCACTTCCAGCTTTACATGCGCAGCCTTTTATTTATTTCCTATAGCAGCTAGATAACACGCGAGGTTAGGAGGGGCGGCCCGTTCTTGTAAATGCAGCTACATTATTCTAAAAACGGGTCGTAGACAGCAGCGCTGGTGTGAGCGGAGATAATAGATGCACCTACATTATCCTGAAGTGGCGGGGAAATTGAGGGGTTAGGAAGGTGAGCAGAACAGATGTGCCTACATTATTCTAAAGCCAGATTGATAGCGACGGGGGTCGAGGCGGGGAGTGTAAAAATAAATACATCTACATTATTCTGGAGTCATGTGAGAGCGAAAGGTTAGAGTGAGCGAGGAAAACAGATGCAGACGCATTATTCTGGAGTCAAAGTGAAATTTCTAGAGGTGGAGGTGAAGCTGGAAAACTGGATGTACCATTACTCTTCAGGTAAATTGATAGTGGGAAGGTTAAGGATGCAGGTTTACCTACATTATTCTCAACCTGAGAGACACAGAAAGACCACAGTCAGTGTGTGAGCTGTTACATATAAAAGTGTAGCCCTAAAGCAGGGTGAACCACACTGCTCTACAAAAAAAAAAAATCTGCATGACAAAGGTATATAAAATATACACTCATTGGGTACACCTGTGCAACTGCTCGTTAACACAAATATGCAATCGGCCAATCACAGCAACTCAGTGCATTTAAGCATGTAGACATGGTCAAAATGACCTGCCGAAGTTTAAACAGAGCATCAGAATGGAGAGGAAAGGTGATTTAAGTGACTTTGAATGTGGCATGGTTGTTGAGAAAATATCCAGTGAGCGGCAGTTCTCTGGGTGAAAATGCCTTGTTGATGTCAGAGGTCAGAGGGGAATGGTGAGAGGGAGGCAACAGTAACTCAAATAACCACTTGTTACAGCCAAGGTATGCAGAAGAGCATCTCTGACTGCACAACAGGGTGAACCTTGAAGCAGATGGACTACAGCAGCAGAAGACCACACCGGGTGCCACTCCTGTCAGCTAAGAACAGGAAACTGAGGCTACAATTCACATGGGCTCACCGAAATTGGACAATAGAAGATTGGAAAAAAGTTGCTTGGTCCAATGAGTCTTGATTTCTGCTGCGACATTCGGATGGAAGGGTCAGAATTTGGTGTAAACAACATGAAAGCATGGATCCATCCTGCCTTGTATCAACAGTTCAGGCTGCTGCCAATGCTGTAATGGTGTGCGGGATATTTTCTTTTCTTGTTTCCAGCACCTTGTTGAATCTGTGCCACAAATAAGGCAATTCTGAAGGCAAAAGGAGGTCCAACCTAGTACTAGTAAGTTGTACCTACTAAAGTGTCTGGTGAGCGTAAATTATGCCATAGCAACTGATTTTTTTTTTTAACTTGGCAAGAACAAGGTAAATTACACAGCAGTAACTGCAGTGACTGACCACACAGCCAAGTGATAACCACAAGCCATTGTGGAAGTGCCAGTAACTGCAGTTCCTCTATTGTCCATTTGAGGCTGGCTCCAGAAGTGATATTCATGTTAAAATTTCCAACTTTACAGCCCAAAAACAAACAACCAAACAAAAAAAAAAAAAAACACGTTTACAGCCTGGTAAAAAAACGCAGTTTTGATCTCTAGGTAATTCCCCCTTCATAACAACTGCACACTAATAGACCTCAAGCATTTATTTATTTTTATTTTTTTTAAATGATGCATTATTAGGGGTGTGGCTGCTTTAAGAGACAGGTGAATGCTTGCTTGCTTGCACAGGCAGCTGTAGCTGTTAGCTGTCTCCTAGGTTTCATCTCTGCTAATTCAAGTCATTAAACTGGACCTTTCGATCATGTTTGTGCTGTAGGTGCCTTTTGGTGCATTTTTAATGCAATTATATCACAAATAATGCGGCTTGGTCTGTGGTTAATAATTAACAACCCATCCAAGAAGAAGAAATTCTAATATTTTGTCTTGTATCTAGCACTGATTAGTAGATGTATGTGTTCATCAATCAAGCAAGCTACTCGCTCAAAGATGGTGATGGTAGTTCACACTACAGTAGATGTCTCAAGGAGCACATTTTGCTGTGATGACACACAATCACAAGGTGATAACAATGCCAACCTTGTTATCAGAGCTGGTAATGCTTTTTAAAAGACAAACTTACCTCACTGCTGGTGATGCCAGAAAAGCTGAAAGGAGCGAAAACAGCATATAGCTGAAAATCGTAAGGAAGACCTTTAAATCATCTGGCATTTGTAAAAAATAAAAGATAATGTTGGAAAGAAGTGGATCCAGGTCTAGATATGAGTCTTGGTGTACAGGCTGCAACATATTCTAAGGTATGAATTTTCTCCCACTCAAACTTACACAGACAGGGTGGGTGTAAATATTGCTGTGGAGTCTCTTAATAAAGTCGCGTGAATTTGTTCGCCCTTTGCTGAAACCTGCACGCTGAATATGACAGCTAGTCAATCCTGTCACAGCCACAATGCAAGGTACTGCACAGCCCACTTTCTGGTATCACTCTCCCTCTGTGCTCAGTCTGAGCTGGAGTGAAGCCTAACAGGCTGTGTGAACCGCTTTCGGTCTCGGCACCCTGATTATCACTTTGCGCTTCTGAGAAAACAACTATTTGTATGAAAACATAGAGCTGGATGAGAGGAACACAGGTGTAACCAAGTTACCTAAAAATGATGGCAGCCATTTAAATTTGTGCATTTAACTTAATTATATACAACTTTTTAAAGTTTACTTGTGCCTGCATACTGAGTATAGCTGTGCATACTTATGCAATTCTTGTCCAATGGCAAGCACAAAGACTAATAGGACTCATAATGTTAAACCTTACATCTTTAATTTTATAGTGTTTTGATACTTGTTTTAATTATGTTGTATTTAGATTCTGATTTTGTAGAAATGTGATGTGCTTTCCAGTGCACAATGTGAATGTTTAGCTAATAAAAGTGATTATTGACTCCTGGTCAGTATTGATATTCAGTGTTTTTGTTTAAAAGTTAATAAAACTGTTGCTGGAACTATGAGGTGTACAAGATTGGGACAAAGACTAAGATCTCTGTCTCTTACCTAGTGGTGTGCGATACTGCAAAATTTGGTATCAACCCAATACCAAGTAAATGCAGAGCCAGTATTGCCGATACCAAGTACCAATACCCATACTTTTATCCGATAAAGGCAGTTTATGTTGAGGAGAGCAGTGTGTCATGATTTATTAGGAGAATCATCAACGATTTGCTAAATCGGAATACATTTTGATGACCACTGAATGACTGATTTTTGTTTTGCCCTTTAATTAGTTAACACAATAAAAAACACATCTCAGCTTTTCGCATATTTTGAAACTGGGTTTTTTGGAGACCTGGAACATAAATGTGCCTGCCTTTAAAGCACTTCGGATCAACTTCTGTCATTTTAAACGTGCTATACAAATACAAATGGATTTGACTTTACAGTTAACACAAAGGGTTATTATATTCAGACATTGTTCATAGTTCATGTTTGAGGTATATTTTTCAGTTCCAATCAAATTCATTTAACACAATTTAGTGGGCTGAATATATTATTTGAATGTCTGAATATAGTCCATAGGTAATCAGTCTGCTGGAGTAACAACTATGATGACCAGTAACACTTCGAAAATTAACATTGACTAATGCTGAAGATCCGACATGACTGAAACATTACTTTCAGCACTATAAGAGCTACCTGGATATTCTTTGCCTTTCTGGAAGGACACTGCCAGTGGGCTGCGTCTCTGTGCCGAGGGTCTGGGTCTGTCTGAGGGATTTCCCTTCTCCTCACTTGTTTCTCATGCTGCTCGTTCCGTGAAAAAAAGTTCTCTTTTTCAAGTGTTTATATAAATTGGTGAAGTTGCCACAGCAGAGAATTTCCTTCCAGCAAGCATCACCGTTTGCAATGTAAAGTATCTCTCACTCCTCTTTCTCACTCACTCCGATCACGCTAGCATCAATCCGATACCAATACCAACGTTGGTATCGATACTATCGATATTTGAATCAATCCCACCCCTACTCTCAACACAAAATGTAAATAGTGAAATACTGTGTACAAGAACTCTTAACTTAATTTAAAAAAAAAAAAAAAAAAAAAAAGAAAGTCTAGGCCATTCACGGTGAGGTTATGCATTATAACATTTGTTAAAATAAGGTTGTATAAAGCTGGTATACTATAATGTTCATGTGACTTATCCTACTTAAGTACTTTAACAGGTTTACATAGTATTTTTAACTCCGCTCACAGTGTTACAGGATTTAAACGCTGACTTTGATTTCTTTCACTGAATAAAGTACTGTAAATAAATTTGCTTAAATATATGTAATTTGTGTACTGTACTGTATATGTAAGAATTACTATATACTGTATTTAATATATTTCATTTATTTGGCAAAAACATATTTGGTTTAAGTGAATAACAAGATAACCAAAACATGGTTCTTTGATGAAACACAATGAGTACCATGTTTGTGGAGGGTTTGGATAATGAGGAGTGAGAAGCAGTGGGACTTACAAACTCTATACTAGTTATATTAAAGGATATCCAGCTACCCTTGATTTAGTTTTACAAAATATCTGAAAATATTTTAAATTGTCTTAAGATTTACTACACATTGACTACTACGGCATATTTGGCTTAAACTGACTTACATTAGTTAAATATCTGCTTAAAATAAATGTATAGAATATGTGGCTACAACTAACTTAAATTTTAATTTAGTAAAAATTTGGCTTCAACTAATTCTTTGAGCCTGATTTAAATGTATTTTTTTCTTGATTTTAATTACAATAATATTAAAAAAAGGGAATTTTAATCTCCAGTTTTAAGGAAATAGCATGTGAAACACTAAATAAACTCATACTAAATGAGTAGATGTAAAAATCTTACTGAATCATTTAATCTCACTTTATTAATTAATCTACATCCTATTTGCTATAATAATCAGAGAAGTAAGCCTTTCTTTATGCACACCACATCGTACAATAAGTCAAAGCCTAGGTTTAAGTTTAAAAAAGAAATTAAATGAAATGTGATAAAGAGCTGTCTAACTAACTAAATATTATACACTGATGAATAATACAAACTCACTCCAACCATGGATGAGATACATTCCTTTATTGTACTCAAACATCTGCTCTGTCGCACTGCAGGAATGTCACATCAAAACCAAAAAGGCTTTAAAAAAAATCTCAGCAGATAAAGCATTTCATCATCTCTTCATCTGTCAAAACAACAATAAAAATCAAGCAAAAGAGTTCTCAACCATTGCACATCATTTGGTTGCAAAAATGTGGAATTAAACATAAATTGAAATACAGCAATCAACACAGTTTTAGATGATTTAAGACTGAGGGCTGAGCACTCCCCCCAAAAACAAAAAATAAAAATCAAAAATAGTTCCAGTTTTAATTTCATCAAATAAGATAAAAAAAAGCTGATTTATAGATTTTATGAAAGATTAGAGATGTTGGATTTTATTCTAATAGTGAACTGAACAAAAATAAAATCAAGATCATATTCTGTAGGATTTTTAAATTTAATCAACAACCAGTAAAAATGAATCTCACAGTCTGAAACTGATCTCTGGACGGACACTTAATCACCTGACAAACTCTCACCTCCACCAGACCTGAAACTACTCAGATGCTCTGAACTTCAGCCGGAGTAAGCTGCCAAAAACACTGAGATACTAAAGATGCTAACAAGCAGATTCTGATTCATTTCATCAGTTCCTGTTAAATTGAATACACCAAAACTCAAAACACTGAAGTCTCCTCTTTGGGCTGTACTTGAGCAGCAGGAAGAAAACCACCAAGACTTGGTTCACACAGAAGCTTTGTAATGCGCCGTTTAAACATTACCAAGCATGATTTTCGAGAGATCCTAGTTTAGTTCTGGTGTAATTCAGTAAATGAATGATAAATATTAGAAAATCTGCAGCAGAGGGGCAGTTCAGTGTTATCATTTATGAGTACAATGAATTCATTTGACATGATTAAATAGGTCATAATTTTACTGATTCACTCGTCTAATGTAAGAATAGATTAAAAAATGATTATTGATATCATAACATACTGAAATCTAGTCGGTCTTAATAAGAGAATCCCTGCAAATCTGACCAAACACTGCCTGTCAACTGCCGTTAATTTGTCACATGACCCAGCTCTTGCATAGAGGTGGGGAAACCAAAGTCCAACCCCATCTGATGAGGCCTGGGTTGAAAAATCAAACCCGAAACAAACTGTGTCAGCCTAATTTAAGGCAATTTCTTTGCTATGGGAACAACTGGTGCAGAATTTCATCAGAAAAATGTTGACATGACAGAAGAAATGTCCTTAAATGTGGTGTACCATGATAAAAACTTGTGTTTTGTGTTGGTTAATCCTACAAGAGAAAACTGCAGGACAATAATAAAAAGAATCAAAATCACAGAAGCACATGAGCTGTCCTGTTTCATAAAGATGATGGGGAAGAAAGAAAAAAAATCAATTACTGGATTTTATGGACTTCATTTTGGAATAAAAAAAATACTCTTCCCTTTTAATATTTGCCTACTTTATTTTTCCTATATCCCAGAGTGGACACAGGATACTGTGATCAGTGACTAAAAATAACAGCTTGGGACAGGGGCCCTCTAACTTGCTAGCAAGTCATTCTCTGTTTAGAGTCTCCGTTTTCTTCTTGCCTACTAAAAATAACAGCAACTAGTCAATGAATTTGGCTTCAATGAGAATAAGAAAACTGACAGCATGGTACATCAGCGGGTAAAACATGACCTGCTTTGTTAAAAATATGAAATGTATCTCTGATGATCTTTAATGCCATTAGCTATTAAATATGTGTAATAACAGAGACATTTTATGAGGGAGAAATCTATGGGAGACTTCTGTAATGCTAAAGATGGCAGCTGTCCTGCCCCAGCCACCAAAGAGCCAATCAACATGCAAAGTGGGAAACATAAGGACCAATCATGTGGTTACACTGATACGTGTACATAGAAGAGGTTCAGGACAGTTTCAGCTATGTGGTGGTAGGCATATCTACTTGTATTAAAGACACAGGTAAGTATACGTATATTTTTTATTGGCTTACTGTGGTTGTGAATCAGAGACGATCATGTCAGCAGTCTGGATTGAGACGTTAATGATGCTGTAATTTAAAAATGTGTGCATGCTCAGTAGGGGGGAAAAGGTTTTAACACCTTATTCCGTGGCAAATTTACGAAACCTTTTGAGTGGTTTTAAACAGTTTTCATTACATTTCACTAGTGAAATGTAATGAAAACTGTTTAAAATGTTTCTGTATGTTTTTTGGTTTTTGTTTTTTTTTTTGTCCTGGTGTCCTTCAAAAAGTTGTTGATCACCCTGTATTCATTTAGACAGCGACCTCAAAATACCTGCTTGAAAAACTGTCTGGAAGGCTTTGCAAAGACAGCTGCTGAGGACTTCTGTATTACTGAATTTTCTACATAAACTTAAATCTGAATTTTTGGAGGACATTAGTGAACCAAACCAGAAAGTGAGATTCTTCCTTCTCTGCTCTCATTGGCTCAGAGAGGGCAGAAACAGAAAATGTTGCCTTCACTTACGATCATACAGCAACAAAAACACAGGCTCTTGTTTTGAAAGGCGTGAGAAGAAGTGAGAGAACAGGTGACAGGAGGTACAAGACACAATACACATAAAGGATACAGTCAGTTGTCCTTCATCACAGACTTTCACAGCTCATGTTCCAAACTCCGACATAAAAGCACAGATATTGTGACTCAATGGTTTGGAGGGGTTTTAGTAGAGAAGAATTCCCATGTTAACCTCCATAAAATTAACCTGGTGATTTGAAGTGGATAAAATATATCAGGTGAAGAAAGTCAGCACAGGGGCCCTGTTCATTTACACATTCCTGGTTTCAAACACTGAGTCAAAGGGGGAAAAAAAAAACACCTAAAAATCTGCATCACTGGAAAAAGTAAAAGGTTCAGCTGTGTTTGAAGTCAAATACAATTCCCACAGGACTCCGCAAATGGCAGGTTGGTGTTAGAGGTTCAGATAACTTGCTGGATAGCTTCAAAAATATCTAAAATTTTAAGCCTGTGCTGCCACTGCTTAAAGGTACTTTGTATTTGGGGACAATGTATGGAAGCTCTTTCCCGCCATGAAAAACAAAGACATGAAAAGTGTGGAAAGGTAAATACTTCATTGCAAGTAAAAACCAAATATTTCAACTGAACGAGAATCACGTTTCCCTAAATCCCCCTAAATAAGCTTCTATAAACAGTACACAACCATTTAAAA
>VUQI01010032.1:5962-19231 GCA_015106735.1 Paratilapia polleni
TATCTACCTCTTTTTTTTTTTTTTTTTTTAATTATTAACTGTTAAAAAAAAAAAAAAAAAATCTCCCCATGATGTACATGATGTTTCCCCTCCAGCACGACATCCATCACCTGTCAGACATGCCTGAGTAATACCAACAAGACATCAGTGACTGGAATAGAGTTTCTTACTCTGGCTTAGCACTTGGTTTCTTGTGCTGGGGTCCATTAGGAGCAAAGCAGCATGACTCAACGTCATCAGCTCTTCCCCCTTCACGCTCACATACACACAGATGCAAACAAGTGTACAGCTCACTGAGTCATACAAGCTTTCACACTTGTGAACATGGCATATAGCAGATAGGCACATGAAAGAAGCAGACCTGCTGAAATAATGCTGGAGCTTTGATCATCTTTGTTGGCGTTTCTATTTTTAAAGGTGCATGTTCTATTTGACCTCCTACACCTAGAGTATGCTGAGAGACGCCTGGGGATAGGATGAGGTTTGGTTCTCATATATAAGGTGTGAATATTTTAGAATTAAAGCAGAGAGAGCAGCAGCACTGATTTATTTGCAAGGGCAAAGTTTTTTTGGTTTTTTTTGAAGATTTTAAAGAGGCGATGTTCCTGCAGATTGTGTAATTCCTCTGACGTCATGAGCTGTCGCAGCTTACGTCAGCATTTGTGAGTCAATGCAAAGAGCTGATAGTTAGGCTGAATGAAAGCCTGTCAAAAAGGGGAGGCAACATGAATACATGCCCTCCCATCCCCCAGGGCTTCAAGGTCGATCATTGCTGGATGAAAAAATGAGACTTGACAGTTTTGGAATGGGATGTTTCCATCAAACAGCCATCCTTTCACACCTCTCTTCACTTACCTCACTTTCCCTAGTTAGAAATAAGTCAATTTTTTTGGCCTCAGTGCAAACTAACAGGATTTCATGTATAGTTTAGATGTAAAATGACACATAGAGATACACAAAGGTCTCATATCATGGGGGATGATGACCTCTGACCTTCCAGTGCAAATCGGAAGAGGTCAGGACTGGGATCGATGGTAAGACTGCGTTTTCTTTCCTCTCCTCTTCCTTCCTTTTCCACTCTTGACTGCAGCATTCGACAGAAATCCTTCGCCACCTCATCAAGGAGTGGGAGAAAGCGCTTTACTGCCGCACTCATCATCACCTCCTTGTTCAGCTGCAGACGGTCAGCTCTCCACTCTTCACCATTCCTGTGGAGAGAAATGTGGAAGTGTGGCAAATCAGACTATTTTACTTCTGCTCAGTCATTGTGAAGCACGCGTGCTGTTCTTTTACTGAAATAAAGTAGGGGTGTTCAGCTTGATTCCCTGTCCGTTTATGTTTACCGTTGCCTAAACCTGAATCCTAACAAAGTCCAGCTGAGAGAAGTCTCATTTTTAGTGCTTAACCTGTACTCAATCACACCTCCACCTTTACTCAAAATATTTACTTCTGAAATACTTAATATGTAATATAAAGTCATGAGAAAAAGAAAGTTTACTAAGTGCACCCTTACTGTTTCCATAGGAATTAAGAGGGTAAGTAGCAGCCAGGTGCTGCTAATCAAATGCACTTGATTCATTGATCGTCAGCAAGTGTGAGCACCTCTATGAAAGCAGAGGTTTTGGCAGTTTCCTGGTCTGGAGCATTCAGGTGTGTGTTAACACAATGCCACAATCTTCCCAGGATTGGAAGTCCCAGCAAATTCACCCCAAGGTCAGGCTGTGCAATGGTCAGAGAAATGGCAACAAACCCAAGAGCTACATCTCAAACTCTACAGGCCTGAGTTAGCGTGTTACATGTTAAAGTTCATGACAGTACAATTAGAAAAAGATGGAACAAGAATGGCTTGTTTGGAAGGATTGACAGGAGAAAGCCTCTTCTCTCTAAAAAGAACATGGCAGCATGGCTTAGGTTTGCAAAGTTGCATGTGAACAAACCACAAGACTTCTGTAACAATGTCCTCTGGACTAAGTGGAGGTGTTTGGCCATAATCCACAGCACCACGTTTGGCAAAAACCAAACACAGCATATCAGCACAAACACCTCATACCAACTGTCACAGTGGTGGAGAGGTGATGAGTTGGGCTTGTTTTGCAGCCACAGGCCAGCAAATGCCCACAAACCTCAGTGAACTGAAGCAACATTGTAAAGAAGAGTGGTCCAAAATTCCTCCACAATGATGTAAGAAACCAAAGTCATACAAACACCAACACAAAGAAAAAGTCATTATTTTAAGTTACTGCTGCTAAAAGTGCTTCTCAAAGCAACTGAATGGTGGAGTATACAGCACAGTTAGCAGAGTCCTATGAAAACTTTCTTTCATATGGCTGTAACTGAACACAGTGGTGGGATTATGATGGTTGATGGGCACAGACATGTTAAAGCCTACTACAAAAAGTTTTGTGTATTTTGCAAAGTTGACCTTGTGTTACTAAACAGCTGGTCACTCCTTATGGCAACCATTTTAGTATACCTGGAATAAAGCGTACCTACCAACTAGTTATATTGCATTGGCTGAATTATGGGAAATGTAGGATTCGGTGTTCTTGCTCAGCCTCTCCTGCTTTGATTTTGATGATCAATTCTGATCTTTTTTAAAAGTCTCATGTGAGTGTCCCAACTTCATGGGTGCGATATTAAATCATTGGTTAGAATTTTCCAGCTATCCTAACTGCTTAAAGAATTAGTGTTATCTGCAAATAATTAATTTGATAATATGTGCATGTGCTAATATCACAACTTTTAAAAGAACTTTTGCACCAGAAACAGCAAACTTATTACATACATACAGTATAATAACATCTATAGATCTTTAATCGTATATAGTTTTAAATATTTTTAAATTGCAAAAGTGGCCTCTTCAGGAGGCTCATTTCCACTTAGTTGTGTTGGCTTAGCAACACAACTAAGTGGAAGTGAGCCTCCTAAAAAATGAGAAGACTTCTTCGTCCTTTGTTTTAATTTTGTATTTTCTCCTAATAATTTAAATGTTATTGGAAAAGCTGTTCCTCTAGGGTTTTGAAACAGAAATTGAACTACATTTTGTTGTGGTCTTACAAGCATCATCGTAGTTTTCTTTTTAAAGTCATAATTATTGCTTTATGTTCTGAATGCTACAGTGTGATTCTCCCTATACATCTATACCAGAGGGTGAATACTACTTCATGCAACTAAAAGGACAGCTTTGGTACCTTCAAATGAATGAGCAGAAGGCAACACACAATACAAAACCTACGCCGTCAGAAGAAATTAAATGATGAACAAAAATTTTCCACAGCTGATTAGATTAGCCCCAAAACTGAGCAACACGATGATGGTACAAGCGATTACATTAATTTACACACACAGAGAGTTGTTTCCAACGCTCGAGGGAACACTGAACTGCTTTAGTCAAATCTTGACTCTTAAAATTTAATCAGTAGAATAATGGGATTTTACCCATGGAGGGGAGGAGAGCCTCCATAGTGTGACTGCTTAAACAGATGCATCACCACTTCATGAGTAATTTAGAACACAGCTCTGGCACTGACTTGAGGAAGATTCCCTTTCTGTGGTTGCGTATCTCTCGATGTGTCGCCCAGGGCTGCAGGGTCATCCGTCGGGGGTGCAGGCCCTCGGACTGAAAGAGCTCACTGATGTCAGATGGCAGCATGATGTTGACACTGCTTAGCGTGCCCACCTTCTCTCTTCAGACACACATACAGAAAGGATATGGTGTAAGCACGTAAATGTACTGGAGAACATTATGTTAAGATTTAAACTTCCTTCTACCTGTAGATGGGGCCAAGCATGTTGAAGGTCCTCTCCATGTGCTTGTGGAGCTGCTGGAAACGATTTTCTCTCCAGAACTTCACCAGGTTGAGCCATCCATTCCTCCCTGTGTGAGGGATCTCCTCAAAGCTCCGCACCCCTTTCGCTGCTTTTTTCCCCCCTTCTAACTTTCCATCCACCACAGCCCCTGCTGCCGTCACACAAAGACCCTTTTGTGGTGTGACACCAAAAAACACATTTCTGGATCCACAAGAGCCCTTTGCTCTGATACCCACAGTCACTCGTGTGGACATGCTGCTCATGATCTGAGTGAGATGTGCCAGGCGGTCTCATTCGGAGTAGTGACACTTCTTGTTTGTTGTTGTCTCTGCAGTGCTCATTATTTCCCTCCCCCAACGCAAAACTTCATCCTTGAATGTGATTTATTGCTGATAGGAGTTTGATGATTTATAAATCTGAGCACCAGAGTTCAAGAGAAACACAACAGAGCCAGAATGTCAGGCTGATTAGACAAAAACACACACACACACACAAACCACATAACGGGCGAGTGTAGCTTCCCAACATATGTTTTATTACAGTTTCAATCACAGCTAATCAGCTACAAATAAATAGACTAAGTATCTCCTTTGGTGAGTTCTTGGTTTCCTTCTTCATGTTGTATAAAGTCCTTCAACAATTTACAACCCCAATTCCACAAAAGTTGGGACGCTGTGTAAAATGTAAATAAAAACTTAAGGCAATGATATGCAAATCTCATTAACCCATATTTTATTCACAGTGGAGCATAGAAACCATATCACATGTTTAAACTGAGACATTTTACTACTTCATTAAAAATATTAGCTTATTTTGAATTTGATAGCAGAAGCACGTCTCTAAAACGTTGTGACAGGGGCAACAAAAGGCTGAAAAAGTAAGTGGTACTAAAAAGAAACCACAGGAGGAACATTTTGCAGCTAAATAGGTTAATTGGCTAATTTGCAAATCATTACATTCTGTTTTTATTGACATTTAACACAGTGTCCCAACTTTTTAGGAATAAGAAACTAGTAGATTTGGCTCATACACATCACAGATACATGTGATGTAGAAATGACTCAGTGTAGTTTATAAAGATCAAAACATCAAAACAAATTTTCTCACAGAATCATACAAAATAAGCAAGTGTCATTTCATTTGTTGTGTGAATGTGTGCTGTGAACGTGTTGCCCTGAGGTTCCTCACTTGTGTATAGATCACCCAGTTGGATCCATATTATTCAGAAGAGCACCAACAGTTCTGTAAACTAGCTACAACATAGCTTCTATTTTAAATAAGAAACTGACTTTATTAGTTATTACTGCTACGTAATTAGAATAAATGTTTGAATTCAGTTCATTTAAAACAGTCAAATGTGAGCAGCAATCACATAAATTTCCATGCTGTTCCCTTTACTAACAGTGTATTAATCACTTTTGCTGTGACTGCATATTGATCACATGACTTTACAAGAGCCCCCATTTGTTGGTACAGGAGTGGGCGTCCTGCTGTGTCTCCTCCCTGTGAGCACTGCTGTGCTGAAACTGAGGCCTTGAAAGGCGCTCAGTAGGTTGAAGCTGTCGTCCTTGGTTTTGGTTTCAGGATTAATTATCTTCGATAGCTCATGGGGGAGCGACACTTTGCCTCTGACTGACCTCAGGTGGTTTGTGTCCTTGGGGTTCTGAAGCATGATGGAAAAAGAGCAGGGAGGAAAGGGGTTACAGGGGTGAACGTGGGGCAAAAAAATAGGTCCACACTAGTCATGCTGCACTAACATACATGTTAGCACACATGGATATTAAATAGAAAAGCACCTGTAAAGAGCAGGCCTGTTATTGTATTGTTGGAGGTTGGACATAGAGTGCATACTGCTGCAAATTCATCTGAAGTTATAACAATCTGACTTGAATTTTAGTAGTAGAACCTCAGCTGCATGCATCAAAATGTGCTAAGGTACAGAATGTCTAAATTATGTTGGAGAATATTAAGTGTTTGTATAAGGAAAATCAACACAAAACGGTATGTGAGCTGGATTTATAGCTATTGAGCTACAAGCCATTGAATTTTAAATGAAAAATTTCAAATGAATTTTAATGATAATGAAATTTCATTATGCACAGTGGTGCAGTGGTTAGCACTATCGCCTCACAGCAAGATGGTGCTGGCTTTGAATCCACCGGCCAGCTGGGACCCTGTGTGGAGTTCGCAGGTTCTCCCTGTGCTTACATGGGTTGTCTCTGGGTACTCCAGCTTCCTCCCACAGTCCAAAAACATGCATGTTGGGTTAACTGGTGACTCTAAATTGGGCATAGGTGTGAATATGATCATGAATGGTTGTCTGATTACTCTAATTTAGAAGGGACAACCCTGAAGGCATACACTTTAGACCTGAAAAAAAAAATTAAACACATATTTTCTGTTCTTGTGATCACATTTGGTTTTGCCATTAATTATTTAGGATATTCTGTCAGTTACGTAAAATTAAATTTGGGGCAAAGAGAAACTATTTCATTATTATTCGCTTAGCATTCAGTTTAATTAAGTCACTTTAAAAGTTAATGTTGCATTGTGCTGTTTTTTTCTTTTAATTCAACAGTCTTGGTTTTGTCATTGTAAAATCACATAGGCCGATGCTCTAAGGTGTTTGATGGTGTTGTTTTTGTTGTGTAGTCACAACATAATAAAGGGAGAACAGAAGTACTTTCAAACTGCCAGTTTCCAGTCACTTTTTATACTGTACCTAAATTTTAAGTAGCATTAAGAACCGGTAAGTACTTTTAGGTACTAAAAATTACACCCCAAATTCAGAAGAATTAGATGGTACATTATTTGTGGTCATTTGAAAATGTTATGTTGCAAATTTAGTAAAGCTGGAAAAAGTTTTTGTGTTTCAAAGGAAAGTAAAACCAGTGTGTGAGAGTTCTGAACATAAGACTACAGTGTTTTGTAAAGTTTCAGGTCAGTTCAGTTAAAAAAAAAAAAAAAAATCACACAGTATTGTGTATCTGCAGAAAGATGTCCTGCAAACTTACACAAAACTGGAGTATAAATATGAATTATTATTTTCTTCCAAACACAGACCTCAGAGAGCTGATATTTTCTTCTGAAGTGAGCTCTCATAGCTGCTCTCTCTGCGTTCTTCTGGGTGTTCATGGCTTCCCGCTGCTTTCTGTAAACACACCAGACAAACATAAATACACCTCAAATACTGCAGACAGAAAATAAAATATCTCTGCACAGATGACATCAATTAACTCAATTCATCTTAGCTGCATCCTGTAATGAGAGCATAGTGAGACAGTTGAAAAAAAAAAAAGCAAGTGAACTGAGCAGATGTGATGGCTTAAAGTGGTTTCAGTTTGTAGATTAATTGCATGTAACTTAGGTAAAACATAATTTTACATGTTTAGAGTCTGTTTCCCATTTTCACCTGGGAATTGTAAAACAACATGCATCCAAAAAGCAGCGCTGCTTGTCATTTGTAATGGCAGAAAATAAATACATTACTCAGGTCCTGTACAGTTTTGTGGTACCTCTGTTGTACAGGAGTTTTCCATTTGTGATCCCGCTCCCACTGTCTTCACGGCTACACTAGTCAACAATCGGCTGATATGGGAGGGTCATCGGCTGAGGCTATAAAAGCTGGCCCAGATGAACTTCTCAGGAGCAAACGCTCTCTCTTTCATACGACCTTCATGGCATCAACCCTCTTTGGACCCTGTTTGTGCTTTGTTTATTTGTTTCATAAATTCTCTTTTATTTAAGAGAAATTCTTGTGTGGACTGCCTCCTTGTGCCAGTTTGTGATTCATTTCATATGTTTCATATTAAATTTTTATTTCTTCTCCATAACAATTTAGAAGGAAATATTATAATTTTTTCTCATTTAGATTCCCAAACTATGAATTTTGATTTAAAAAAAAAAACAACAAAAAAAAAACTGGCACCTTTAAGTAAGATTTTAACTGCAAGAATTTTACTTCTAATATTGCATTTTTTACTATAGTAGATGTTGTTACTTTTACTTAAAGTATCTGAATACTTCTTTCACCCCTGCATGTCTGTTTCTACATTTCACACAGCATCCACTTGCCTCTCCTTCTCCAGCTCTGTCTGGTACGAGCGAATGACGGACAGGTCTTTGGGATGTGCAGCTCGTGGGGGAGGTGTTTTCCCCAACTTGATGGATCCTCCTCGGCCTCCGCCACCCCTGACCCTCTTGTTTCTGCGTTTGGCACACAACTTCCTCCCCTTCACCTCCGACACACAGCTGGTCAGCTTCCTGATGGGAGTCCTCAGGGAATTTTTTAATCTCACCACAGACTCCATGATTTACTAAACACACCCCTATTTCCTCGACAGATGACAGGTGAATATATAGCGATTTTCTCCTTTCCTCATGTTGGGTTGCTCTGACAGGACAAACTCAGGACGTGCAGTCTGACGTCTCACAGCAATAACTCCTGTCAAGGACAAGGACGGCAGTCAGACGAGGCTCAGACATACAGACTCACAAAGGTTACACACACAGATGAAGTGTTTATTAAGGAGGGCACTAAGGAAGAAAGATGGAAACTATGCAATGACAAAACATGACAAATGTCACACTAACATGTTGGACAGGCTAATTTTCAGGGTCTGCTACCACTGATTTACACACAAGCTTGGTTTAACACGGTATCCCTGTCCACAGTTATCTTACCCATCCAGGTGGCCACAGTTGGCCAAAGGCTCACAGCATAAAATCCTGATAAAGCACCCGGCCAGATGGCCTTCACCACCACGAGGCAATCCCCAAAGCTTTTAAACAAACTGAGAAAACAAGAAGAATAAACAGTAAACTCGTCACAAGATGTTAAGCCTGTAACTCCTTGGCCTTCACAGGAGAAAATTACTGTTTGCGCTTCAGGTTTCAGCCTCTTCTTCCCTCTTTCCCTCTTTCAGGCTCGTTTTCACACTTCACTACCCCCAGCTCTCTCATACAGATTACCACCTAAAGGACTTAATGAGGGGAATCTCGTTAGCCGTGGCAGGGAATGCATCAGAGGAGTCACGTGTCTGTGATGAAGATTTAGAGGTGATGTCATGTTGAGTGACACACGAATGCTTTCAGGGCCTGACATCAGCACTGTTTTTATATTTAGAGACTCATTAGTGTTCTTGCATAGCTCCATGTCCTGCACAGTGTTTTCATAATTTAGCTCAGAGAATGGGAAAATAAATGTAACAGTAGACTGAAAGATGGCCAAAGATGTAGAAAGCAGAAATGAAACAAAGAGACACCTGGATGGAGAGAGTCTGGCCTGAGACAGCAGCATTTGAGTCAGTGGGGGATAAGAGAAACGTACTGACAGCTGGACCGAAAAGCTGCCCAAACTGTCCTCTGTCCCTTCCAAAAAGGAAGGGACAGAGTGAGGTCACCCTCCAGTCTCCCTCAATCTCTCCACCAAGCAAAAATATCAGTTCTGAAGTTTGTTTAAATGCAGAGCATATTTTCCTGCACCAAAGAGTTTTTAACATTTTCGTAAATATTCTCCACAAAGTCCGAAAAAATGGCCTCCACAGTCACCAGATCTCAGTCCAATAGAGCACCTTTGGGATGTGGTGGAACGGGAGATTCTCATCACGGATGTGCAGCCGACAAATCTGCAGCAACTGTGTGATGCCATCATGTGAATATGAATGAAAATCTCTGAGGAATGTTTCCAGCACCTTGTTGAATCTATGACAAGAAGAATTAAGAGAACTATGAAGGCAAAAGGGGGTCCAACCCAGTACTAGCAAGTTGTACCTAATGAAGTGGCCAGTGAGTGCATTCATTAGTATTGTTATGGTGAACTACAACCAGGTAAATCTATGCACAGACACAGACCATGAGATAGGAGAAAGGCCAGACTAATTTATTGTAAATCTCTTGTGGAAGGGACAAGGGCCAGAGATTGGCAGCAGGCAAGGATAAAGCCAGATGTGGTGGCTGTGCTGATGGCTGAGAGCCTGAGGACTGGAGGAGGCTTGCAGGCTGGGTGCAGAGAAAGACACTGAAGCCAGAGCAGAAGAGACTGCGAAACACAGAAGACAGGATGAATCAGGGAATTTATCAAAACAATTTGCAAAAGAAATAACAGACTTGACCTCAGAAACACTGACTGCAGAGACTACGATCTGGCAGAGCGGAAGCGACAGCTCTGAGTACATGTACAGGTTACAGTTACAGACCTGGTTGCAGCTGGGGAAGCTCTGCTCTGACCCCAGCACACCTGTTTCCACTCCTGCAAACAAGTAGACACATTGCCACAGAAAAAGAGAGAAGGAAAGAGGAAGAGAAAGACACTCTGAAAGTGACAGGTCAGCCTGACCCAGAATTAGATGCTGAGGGTGAGTCATTGGCTGCATGTCAGTTATGGCTGTTCTGGGATTTCCCTGCACTTCTATGTGAATACATGAAAAGCCTGAGGCAGGGAAAGCATCAGCAAATCCCCTAATACAGAACAGGCTTCAGTGACAACAGACACTGATTAAGTCAGACACAGCATGAAAAGAATGAGCTGAGCTGGAAGTGGGTTGTAAAGTGGCTTACAGATGCGCAGCAACTACAGGCAGTCTAAGGCATCTTAAATAATGTACTCTATATGAGACAGCAAATTGGATGGGGAGAAAGATATTAGCTGAAAGATATTAGCTGAGCCATCAGCTTCCTGCTGAGGTTGACCTTGTTGCCCTCCTGAATTGCAGATATGGTTCTGTCAAAGAGAAACTGCGTAAACAGTGAATGCTACAAGAACCCACTTGTCTAGCTAACACTTGAAGTTGCTGTATTTAACATTTACAATATAAATGTTTACTAAATGGTTTATAACACAATATGTAATCCAAATTAGCAATATTTGCTGCCAACAACTATAATTTCCACTATCACGATGTGTTTTATTTATTTATTTTTTTAAAGTCTTTGAATATAACATTTAAACTTATCATTTCCCTCCATTTATGCCCACCAGCAGAGCTGCTAACAAACACTTTATAAAGAACTTACCTGCTTACAACATTATAGCATGTGATGAATTATTTATTAAATATTCAATTCAATTCAATTCAATTTTATTTATATAGTGCCAAATCACAACAACAGTCGCCTCAAGGCGCTTTATATTTTAGTGTAAAGACCCTACAATATATATCATCAGGAATATATAAATATATACTCCTGATCAATGTAAAATGGGGTTACTTAGGTCTCTCTGTGTCCCTTTTCAAAAATATGGTCCAGCAATTCTCCTGATTTCTTTTTTTGGCACGTTTGTTTGAATGTCTTGGAATGACTCCACAGTGAGTTTTATATTCTGTGACCTACTCCAATGCCCTACTTGGCACTGACAGCACATACGCACACTTCAACCAACCCATTTAAAGTCCCTCATTTTTCCCCCCTCATAGTCCTCCTCCTCTGGTGCGCAGACCACTTTGATTTCTAACAGGTGAGGAAGCTTTAATACTTTAACAAGATCACAGAGGAAAGCCACTCCCCCATTGAGCTCATACAGATCTGGAATCAGTTTACTAATCCAAAGTGTAGGCTTTTACCACTGAATGAGATGGTCCTGTGTCAGCAGGTGCACATCATGAACAGGACAAAGGGAGACACAGCTGAGGAGCACGTTACTGACCCTTATGAAAACATATTCTCCAGTTTATTACAAAGCTGTCTCATTTGGAAGACAAAATCCAGCAGAGTGATGTAAAATTTAACTCCTGTAAGCTATTACTCAAGCTTTGTGTGTGTGTGCATGCAGCTTACCTATTGTTTACCTGAGAGCAAACTCGCATGCTCATGCATGAGAACATGTGTATGTGTGCATTAACATGCTTGTCAGTGTTGCTTTGTCACGTGTTAGACACTGATCCAGCTGAGAATCCCTTAAGTGGCTCTTTTTGCTTTTTGGGGTGACTCGCATGAAAGCTCTAGCTCTCTCTCTCTCTCTCTCACACACACTGATTAACACAACGCATTCCCTAGCCCCTTACTCTGAACTTCACCATCACAGCTGAATGCCTCTGACCCTTACTACAGCTTAACCCTAATTCTACCTTTTACCCTAAAAGCAAGAGGCTCTGTGGCGTAGTGGTTAACACGTGTGCCTTACACATGAAAGATTTCCCAGTATGAGACTGGGAGGAGGCACAAAACCCCGCCTCAGAGGGTCACAAGCTAGTAGATTCCTACTGCCGGTCCCAAACCTGGAGAAATGATAGGGTTGCACCAAGAAGGGCATCTGGTGTGAAGGCTGTGCCAAATCAGATATGTGGATTCAACTGCTGTGGTGACTTCTTGGGAGCAAGGGAGCAGCCAAAAGTACATTCTACCTTAAAAGCAAGTGTTTGTGATTAAAAGCAGTGTGGGCAGGTGACACAAGTGCCCACAGGTTAGTGTGCTATCAGGTTAAAGACCCCACGTGGCATGATAAACATGAACTGGTCCTGACAAGGACCAGTTCAAGGCTAGACGAGTGTATACACACACATAGATTGATTCAGAGGGCATTACATTAACTTAAATTACCTTTCATACTAACACTAACTCTTTTACCATAGCTACTTGCCTAACACTAACTTTGATTTTATTCTTAACCCTAAAACATAATGGCTGACTTCACGAGGAGCCGATTTGTGTCCCCAAAAGGAAGGTCAGTCCCCCCACCAGGAATCTGTAAACAGATTTATATCTCCCACAACATGAGCAGTAGTACAAGCACACTCACACACACAGACACACACACAGACGCATGCACACACACACACACACACACTGACACTAAGTCTCTCTCAGCTCTGCCAAGGCTGAAGAGGGAAAACTGGTGAGTACACGCTCTCACTCAGCAGTGTGACCATGCTCTCTGCTGAGCTGCACTCAATCAAGATGCCAGAGGAGGGCTGTGAGTCAATGGCATTTACATGAAGTGTGTGTGTGTGTGTGTGTGTGTGTGTGTGTGTGTCATGAAGTGGACTGGATGATAAACTGGAAGGTTCCAATCAAAACATGAAGAACTGAATTTATTCAATGACTGAAGATGCCATTTTATACTAATAAGACAAACACAGCATTGAAAAAATGAAAAAAGAAACTTGTAATTTAAAAAATAAATAAATAAATTCTAAAATTGTTTCTTTGGTTCTGTTTCTTTTTTGTTAATTTAATATGTAAATATTTAATGGTACATTTAATTATATATAATATATATATATATATATATATATATATACAGCTCCGGAAAAAATTAAGAGACCACTCCAAAATTATCACTTTTTCTGATTTTGCTATTTATAGGTATATGTTTGAGTAAAATGAACATTTTTATTTTGTTCTATAAACTACTGACAACATAACTCCCAAATTCCAAATAAAAATATTTTCATTTAGAGCATTTATTTGCAGAAAATGAAAAAATTGTCAAAATACCAAAAAAGGTCCAGTGTTTTCAGA
>VUQI01010035.1:4544-24066 GCA_015106735.1 Paratilapia polleni
TTCCAAGTTTGAAGGTATCTTATACCTGTGGCAGTCTGCTGCAGTATACTTTCACAAATGCTCAAAAATAGAGTTATATTTCATGAGCCAGTTAGTTTGGTCTTTTGCAGGCTCAGTGCTAGGATGTTGCTGTTGTGCATCATGGAGTTGTACCACAAATCCTGCTCTGTCCTGACAAAATCCTCCTGGATCATATTCTGTTTTGTACTTCCACTGTCTGTCTCCTCTAAAGCCTCAAGATTTTTCAGAGCTTAACTACAGGCCAATCCAGTCACTTTTGTGTGTGGGGGTGTAATGTGTCTGTGTGCATCACACTAATAAATGATGATGTGTGTGCATGTGTGCGCGTGTGTCTTTGGTTTTACTCGACAGTTGTTTATCTGGTCTACTTTACACATTGCAGGTGTATTTCTGGAGACCCAAAAAAGTGGTGTGTCAGGTCGTAAGTCATTTAGATGAGCAATTCTCAAGAAGCATAGAAAGTCACTGGCTGGCTGTGAATCATCAGCGTAATTGATGTCATCAATTATGAGAACGCTATGTCTGTCGTGAGTGGTCAAACCATGGATTCCCCCAGGGAACAAGCTACAGCTAAAAAAAAAAAACATGCATGTCCATGATCATTTATTGTGTGGAAGTATCAACAATGTGGTGTTCTGTAAGCACTGCAAACTAGAAAGGGCTTATCACGAGTACTTGAAGCCAAAGCATCCCAGTGCACTTAGTCTAGACTTCAGGAACAGACAGAACAGCATATGTCAGGATTATCAGCACACAGGACAACTTGTTCCATTCCAAACATGCCCGGTGCAAATGGGCACAGCACTAGTGTAGTTAATGCATAGAATTCTGGATCACAAGAGGAATAAGGAAGTGCTAGAATGGTCACGAGAGTTGGACACTGCAATGAATTCATAATAAATGCCTGTCATTTGCATAGCATGTGAAGAACTTCATGGTGTAATACTGTGTTACAAGTAAAACTTTCCTATCATTACAACTCAGTGCATGTTTCATCTGATTAAGCCAGTTTACAAAACATGCATACTTACTGCATGCAAATCTGTCTCCTTACATTTCCGTCTCTTTCTCCTTCGTAGTTCCTAGTTTGTCTTGTTCATATGCTCATATTATCTCATTAGCTCTGTCCTCAGCCAATCGGTCTGCCTCTTACTGGACCACCACTCTTCAAGTCAAAACCATTAGGTCCTGAATCCCTCACAGCCTATTCACTGCCTGTCACTCACAGTTCTGTTGTTCTTATAGATGTATGTGGGTGTGCGTGGGTATATTTGTGTCCGTATGTGTTGAACAATTCCTGTTTGCCCTTGCATGCATTTGTGTCTGGGATAATGCTTTCTGAAGGCATGACCAAAGTTCAACTGCACACTTAACACAACTGATGAAGCATAAATAAGCTTGATGAGCAGAGGTCATGGTGAATGCCGCCAACAAAACACACAAACCTACACACTTACATACATCAAGTCCTAGCTCACAAAAAAATGATAATTACAACATTTGACTGCAACCCACTGTGTTTTAAAATGTTCACATGTTTACAACTTACAACTACAAGTCTCTGACCATACATAATACTAAATTCTTCTATAGTTAGGAAGGCAGTTTAACACACATAAAAACCAAAAACCTCCACAACACATGTAATATGACTGCCTAAAAAACAAACAAACAAATCATCACCATGCATGTCAACATAACCTCCTGCTACTGGCTGAAATTTGGTCTGTGGGCCTTCCCCTCCCCAAAAGCAAATCATGAGAGGTTTGCATTGTTCCAGTAAACCTTTTGACCATTATGAGTTCATGACTATACTTATTTTACTTTTATGGAAACACATGTATGCACTAAAATTAGCAAGTGTAAGCACAGAACAGAATTTGGGACACAAGAGTTCTTCTGCTGTTAGAAGTCTTCAGAGTTCTAAGGAAGAGTCCCAGAGCTACTTTTAAGATTAGACTTAAAACTTTCCTTTTTAACTTGAAACTTATAGTTAGGGCTGGCTCAGGTGACCCTGAATCATCCCTCAGTTATGCTGTTATCCACTTGCTAAGTGATGATGTATCAACCCTGTTACCGAGTCCGAGTCATTTATTGTAATGCTTTGTGTCTTGTTTTATTTAATAAAAACAAGCCTTCCAAAAATAATTAGTGGTCATTCTCAGCCTCTCTGGATTTTTATTAGCACTTTTCATGTGCAGCATGCCTTTAAGCTACGTTTTTGAAAACTCACGAAAACTCCCTCATCCTACATCTTCCCTGTGCTAATGTGTTCATATTAGCCTAACCACAGCTCCATAGCTAGCCACCAGGTAGCACATCATTATATGTCAGCTAGCCCAACTTCACTAACCCTCCAAACATCGCTGCTATTTTATTTTCCATCTTTGTTTACTTCCAAAGTTATAGCAGAGCTGTACATTTAAGTTTTTAGAAATACTTCAGCCAGAACGTAGTATATCATCTTTAGGTGGAAACCAGCTTGTTAACTTCTTGCTAGCTTCTAACGCCACTAAACTGTGTAAATCCTCATTTCCATGGATACCATGGACATGAAACTTTATCGTCACACCTGGGAGAACAGTCACTGATCATTATATTGGAGCTGAAAGAATTTGGACTGTTTTTCAGTGCTTGATTTTGGGAATCAAAAGAGCTTTTGGACCCGGAAACAGCTAATGGTGTCAGAGTTAACAAGCAGATAGGCTGCCTAAGAACCTGAGATACATTGTGAGACACTGAGCATTTCTTCTTCACTCACCTCTTTTCACTCCCCAGGTTTTTATATACCACTGCTGCTACTAAATTGCCATTAAATTTTGTCTTCTCTCTCTCATAGTTTAGGATTTGTCCCTGTCTTCCTATGCTTTTTCTTCTCTCTGTCCTCGGCCACAGCCGGTCGCAGCAGATGGCTGTCCCTCCCTGAGCCTGTTTTTGCTGGGGGTTTCTTCCTGTTAAAAGGGAGTTTTTCTTTCCCACGGTCGCTTAGTGCTTGCTCATAGGGGATCATCTGAAGTTGTTCTAATTTGGCACTATATTACTAAAATTGAATTGAATTGAACTGAACACTTGAGTTTGATTGAGAAACAAATTGTAATTTTGAATCAACCTACAGATATAATCTCTATAATCTCTATCAGTAAAAACTGTATTCAAAGCCGACATCTGGTGTAAAGAGACAGATTCAAAAGCTAGAAAATTAATAAGAATTTTTCTTGTTTTGCTACATGGGTTTCTTTCAGTCTCATACAGACTGCAGTCTTTTGCTGTGTTACCAGTTATTTCAAGCAGAACACTGTAAAAATGCTACCTCAGACAAATTGATTTTCTTTTTCTCGTTCACCTAGCTTACCCTCACTTCACTGCCTTCTGGTCCCATTGTAAGCATGGGTGAGGCTCCACCATGGTTCAGTCCCCTGAGATGGATAACAAAGGCTATCTATCTGCAGAGTTCACTAAGCCTGGCCCTTTGAAAACAGTTTTACTCCAGCTCGGCCTCTTCAGGCGGCTCAGGTTGGTTATGATACTCCAGGTTTTTTTGGACAGTGATGAAAGCGTTGTGTTTACAGCACGGTGTGCATTTGTAGGAGATGGCAGCTGGGAGTTTATGTGGCATTACATGTGTCTAAATTGGTGGATCTGCATCGGCCCTGCTGTCTCTGTGTCTGCTTTCTCCAGGACAGAGCATAGATGTCCTTGTCAGCACTGAGAGGCAGAGCCACGTCAAGTTGACAGCTGTAGCAGCATCCACAGTGAGTGTGTGTTTGTTTGCCATGTCTCTGTAATGCCACGGCACAGGGGTTGACGGGGTAGCAGCCTGTGTCATCGAAATGTATGTGGGCATGCCTGTCTTCTGTCTTTCTGTCCCTTTGTTTTTATCTACTCTCTTCCTTTTCTCTTTCTCTCCTTGTTGAACCAAGCAATCGTCTCTTTCTCTCCCCCTTCTGCCTTCTGTCTCAACTGAAATATGTCACAGAAATGCAAGATTTGGTTTCACTGTCCTTCTCTAAGCTCTTCTCAATGACAGAGAGCAACCGGAGTGAAAATCTTTTCTTTCTTTCTTTTCCTTCGCCTCTTTCTCTTTCTGCAGGGTTTTACTTTGTGACAAGAAGGAAATGCAACAATGAGTGCACTCAAGACCTGTATCAAGGGAGGGTGTAGGAGAAGACAGAGAGACAGAATCAGCTTGGCACAGGCAGACAGGAAGATAATGAGAATAGATGGTAGCAGACGACTGTCAGCATCCACCTATATACACACACACACACACACACACACACACACACAGAGAAGAGAAAGATAATAATCAGGTGACAATAGATGATAAGTATTTGTAGAGTGTTGGTTTCTTTTCCATCTTGTTTTGTGAGCCTTGCCCCTCTTCAGCGAGTTTCCCACTCTTCTGCAATGAAAATTAAATTTGGCAGTCATACACTGTTTTATATTGCATTGGGATAATTTATGAGGTGCAGAAACATTGTGTTGGTCCTACTGAAGAAAATGTGTTGCTGAAATGCCCACTTGTTGGTAATGCTGCACTGTACCCATTGAGTGTGTTTGTCATTATTAGCCGACTGAGACTCACGACTGCTGCAAGCAGGAGGAGTGCCAGCAGGCTGAAAGCCTAGATACGGCTGTTATACTAACACATGGAGTTTCACTATGAATGCATTACAGTACATATAGAAAATATTCAAGAGATAATATGTATTTGTGGCTGTATTTCAAGAGGGCAGGCTTTCAGTTATTGTTTCAGTTGTTTGCTCATTGTTCTCACTGTGGCCATGTGTGAAAGGAGTTTGTCTGTAGTAATGGTGTCTGGGAGCACGAGCTGACTCACAGTTCAAAGCATAGCAGCTAGGGATGGGTACCAAAAACCTAGGTGACAGGGCATAGTCATACTTTGTTAAATGCTCAATACAAAAGAAATAATAGTACTTCATAATACAGCCCACGAATTATGGTGTATTCTCCCAAAATTTACCATAATTTTTCTGAATTTAAGGCATAATTTTCAGTACCTAAAAATACTTACCGGTAGGTGCAGTAGAACAAGGGGGTAATGAACAGAGGTTTTAAAAGAAAGGAGAAAAATTGTACTGTATGTTTTTTAAATAGTCAGTAAGGTCAGAGGTTTTAAAGGATAATTGACAAAAATGGGAGAGTGGCCTACAACTTTTGAAGGGTGAAGATATGTGCATAACTGGTAAGCATAAAGTGCAAAAAACATGTTATTAACATAGAGATTTGTGCATATTTAAGGTTTAAGGATACACTGTTAGCAGGTTATTAGGTGACAATCAATTTCTGGCATTTTTGCTGAGTAACACAAAAGTAATGTAATGAATAATGTATCAAATTAACAAGCAAAACACTGGCTATGACTCGAGAGAAAATAAATCAGTATTATCTCTGGTAACAGTGTTAACTCTTTGCTTTTTCTTAAAAAAAAAAAAAGAACTGATAAGAGTCTCATCAGAGAACTGGAACAATATGCAGTGGTACCAGTAAAATGCAATACCCAGCCTGAATATTAAATGTCTTTGCAGATGATATCTGCCCTCAAATCTTGGTCATTATGCCACCGATAGCACCTCTTCACTAGGGCCCCCAGACCAGAATTCTCAAGCACATTGAGCTTACTGTTTTTGTCAAGCCCAATAGGAAATGTTGGATGGACTGGGGATGACATCATAAACCCATTCAATCAGAAAATTCAATTTGACTAGGTTTGCGTCCTTCTAGAGACCTAACAAAATAATCTTATGATCAGTTGCAGTGCTGACAGATACTGAACACACTTCTTCTGTCCCTGCTTTCTGTCTTTTTCCTTGACCACATGACAACTAAGGAGGTTTTTGGTGCAGCACTGCATACCTCTTTGTGACCAATTTCACCTTAGAGACTCCCAGCAACTTCCAGCAACCACTCGCCCACCAGCCACAGAATACACATTTATCCCTAGCGACCAGAGGTTACCACGGGGTCACTGAGCAGTCTCTAGGCATAAGTGAAAGGGGCTTTAGCAATCAATTACACAGCAACTGCCAGCAACTACTTGCAAATGTATGGGGTGGGCAACAGGTCTCTGGTGTGACTGAGGCCTAAGATTTTGGTGTAAATGGATAAGTAGAGTTAGATCTGAAATCTAACTTTACTTATACATTTTAAATGTGAGAACTTGCTGCATTTCTTTCATAATTTTATAAGTTAAAATTTGGGGATTCTTTGGGTGGATATTCAAACGTGTTTCTGAATTTGTAAAAATCATTCATTTTACCTGGATACAGACACTTGCTATAAAAATGTATGCCTTTAGGCTACCCACAGTAGCAGAAAAACAACTTAAAAAAACAATAAACAGGCAACTTAGCTAAGTCCACAGAAGACTCATTTACCTGTTGCATAACTTTTTCTAATGCCAACAGCATCATCTGTTGCCCGACAGTGAAACAGCCCAGCAAAGCATAACTGAGCCTTCACTGCTACTTTTGATTGCTGCGTACTGTTTCTTTGCTGAAAGCAACATTCAAGAAAGTCACATAACACCCCTAGAAACAATAAATTGCTGTTTTAAAACTTGGGTTTTTAAACTGATGTGACACATCTTTTTAAACTTTTCAAAAGATGGGCTAGCCTTTCCCACTTTTTTTTTCCCTAGTCTTTGTGCTAGGCTGAGCCAAACAGCTGCAGGCTGTTAGATGAATAGATTTAGAAGTCACATTAATCTTCTCATCTAGCCAAATATAAATACATGTATTTACCCAAATGGAAAAGAAAATACAGTTTTAATTAAATTAGAACATGCTGGGCACTACAGTCCAAATAATTTTATTTTACTTTACAAAGAATTCTGGCATTTTCATTCATAATAAAATTGTGGATATGGATTCTCAAACTCTGTGCTTGTTTTCAAATGAAGTCTACACCCTGATAGAAGTGCTGTACGTGTGGTTTTTTTTTTTCCCTCTTTCAAGTTTTTCAAGGTCAGCACACTTCACAGAATAAATGCTGAGGTTTTTGACAACAACTGAGAGTGAGTGCACAGCTATCAACATTTTGGTCTTGTGTAGGTTTCGGCCTCAGAAATCATTATGAGCTGTTTTCAACTAAAAACCTGGGAAGGGATGCGCCCATCTAGTTGACACCACCTCTATTAATGTGCTCTACTCCTCTGTCCTTACAACATCCATGGATCATTTCTCTCTAGGCACTCACACTGCATGGTATTTAAATTAGTCGATGCACATGGTGCTTCATGGTGATTTAAGAACAGCTAAGGGGCATAAAACAGAGCAGTGCTGTGCCTGCCCTTTTCTAGTCATTAAATGTTTACACTCTGATATACCTCATAGTTGTTGAGTATTTGAATATTTGAGCAAAACAAAAAAAATTGGAAAGTGTTAATCTAGAAACAGTATCACTTTATGATGCACCATTCATTGTGTTTAAACCAATCAGGAATAAGGAATAGGTTGCCATACTCTTATTCCAACATTTATATCACACCTTTGTACTATAACACATTATTAAATTAACATTCTTTATTTTCCTCTTTAAAGAAAAAAGAATCACATCATTAACAATTCAGGTAATGCTGAAACAATATAATTTATTGTCTATACACTGCAGATTACAGATGAGGTCAGGCAGGAGTCTCTGTGGACTATGATGTTTGCAGATGACATTGTGATCTGCAGTGAGAGTAGGGAGCAGGTGGAAGAGAGCCTGGAGAAGTGGAGGTATACTCTGGAGAGAAGAGGAATGAAACTCAGTAGAAGCAAGATAGAATACATGTGTGTGAATGAGAGGGAGACAGGAAGAATGTGCAGATGTAGTGAAGCTGGATGAGTTTAAATACCTGGGGTCAACCACCCAAAGCAAGAAACGGTGCACAACAGAGGTGAAGAAGAGAATCCAGGGAGAGTGGAGTGGATGGAGATGTGTGTCAGGGGTGATTTGTGACAGAAGGATAGCAGCAAGAGTGAAAATGTAGGTTTACAAGATGATAGTGAGACTTGCTATGATGTATGGATTGCGGCCAGTGGCTCTGATAGAAAGATAGGAGGTCGAGCTGAAGATGGTGGAGTTGAAGCTGTTAAGATTTTCACTGGGAGTGACCAGGATGGAAAGGATTCGAAATGAGTATATCAGAGGGACAGCTCAAGTCGAGTGGTTAGGAGACAAAGTTAGAGAGGCAAGGCTGAGATGGCCTGAAGATGTGCAGAGGAGGGATGGTGGACGTACTGGACAAAGGATGTTGAAGATGGAGCTGCCAGGGAAGAGAGAAAGAGGCCACAGAGAAGATTCATGGATGTAGTGAAGGAAGGTTGGTGTGACAGAAGAGGGTGATAGAGATAATATGAGTTGGGGCTAACCCCTAAAGGGACCAGCTGAAAGAAGATGAAGGTAGTATTTACTTTACCTAAGTCACTTTAAATCTGAAAAGCTACTGCCAATACTAAAAGTAAACATTTTCTTAAATATGATTCACTACAAATGTTTAAATAACAAGAAGGCATGCATGTGGTTCTAGTTTTAACATTAAAGTGATGCCTGGCTGCATAACATGTTGTATGTCATGTAGATAATTAAGACCACAATGTGAGAACAGTACAGAACTAATGCACATTAGTGGACTTTCATAGCCTTTGTACCATGTTCACAGTGTGGAATGGGCAGTTCAAAAAGAACAATATTGTATATTGCAAAGTGTTTCCAGTGTTCAAGCAGATCTATTTTTTTATATTAACGGGAAGGAATTCATCTGCCTTGAATTAGCAAACTAAAAAACTACAACCCTTACAGTGGCCATTGTGCTTCTCTAAAACCCACTTTCCCTGGCAACAGCTGATTTTTTGGCTGTCAAAATGACATAAGGCACTGGCTCTGAACTGGTCCTCAAACCACCTACTATGTAGCTCTGCTAGCAACCCCTGGAGAATTATATTCATTACATATAATAAGGCTATGAACTGGCAATAATGGTGGTCACTGTTAGGTTTGACAGGGTCAGTGAAATTCACTTACTCGTATTAGAATAAAAAATGTCTAATTAATGATGCATCCATCTCTCCATTTTCTCCTGCTTATCCAACTCAGGGTCGTGGTTGGGCTGGAGCCTATCCCAGCTGTCATAGGGCAAGAGACAGGGTACCCTCTGGACAGGTCACCAATCTATCACAGGGCTAACACAGAGAGACAGATAACCATTCACGCTCATTTTCACACCTACAGCCAATTTAGAATCACCAATAACCTAACATGCATGTCTTTGGACTGTGGAAGGAAGCCAGACTTCCTGGAGAGAACTCAAGCAGGCACAGGGTGAACATGCAAACTCCACACAGAAAGGCTCCAGCTGGCCAGTGGATTCAAACCCAGGACTTTCTTTCTGTGAGGCTATGCTGCCCAAAATACCAAAAATTAATGATCCATGTTCCATGGAACTTGTTTCTCTGGGTACTGTGGGTATTAAAATTTACCATCCATCCATCTTCTTCCACTTATCCAATTCAGAGTCACTGGAGCCTATCCCAGCTGCCAGAGACAGGATACACCCTGGACAGGTTGCCAGTCTGTCCAGGGTTAACAAAGAGAGACAGACAGCCATTCACACTCACACCTATGGCCAATTTAGAATCACCACTTAACCTAACCCCAAGCATGGGGTTGTCATAGGTACTCTGGAGAGAACCCACACAGACACAGGGAGAACATGCAAACTCCACACAGAAAGATCCTGGCCAGATGGTGGATTCAAACCCAGGACCTTCTTGCTGTAAAGCAATGGTGCTAAATAATGCACCACTGTGATGCCCTAAAATCTGTTATTGACTTCTAATTTAATGAAACTGTGGCTTTTGAGAAACTTTCTGATCAAGGGGATATTATGACCTGTCATATCTTTCCAGAAAACTTCCAAAGGAAATGATAATATCTCTAACAGAGAAATGTTAACCTTTTATTTTCCAGTAATGTGACTAGTAATCAAAATCTTCCTTTAGAGCAAGACTGGCAAACCAGCAACCAAAGACCTCAGAGCTACTAGGGTAAAAATGACAACAATTCACACTAAATATTGGAGCAACCTAGCCTTTGCTTTGGCATTATCAAAATAAAAATTATCAAATAAAAATTTGGAATAAATTAGAGACAAAATTTCTAACACACAAATGTGGTAACCAGCTTCTAAACATTCCAAGACTTGGGAGGTAGGGAAGCATCCAGAGCAAAATGTCAAACCAACCAGTTTCAGTTTCAAGAGATACAGATGTTGTAGCTGCCTACCAAAAAATGCCACAAAGCAAGTTAGCACTATACAGTGTTGGACATGTATTACCTGTGAATACTTGTTCAAAAATGTTTCAACACACACGGTTGCCTAAGACCAGCAGTCCAAGCATTTGCTCTAACTTTGATTTGCTTCTTTGTCAAGAATGTAAACATTTATTGCAGTCTGCTTTTATAGCTGCAGTACATAGTATATGGACCCATTGTCCTCTCAGTTAACTACATGGCATACAACATACTATGCACACAGATAGCTTTCCTGTCATTTAAACATTTGTAATAAATCATATCTAAGAAAATGTTTACTTTTAGTATCAGCAGTAGCCTTACAAAATAATATGGGAAATTACTTGAACTATACATACAACCAAAATCTACAGCCAGGATGCATAGAACAGAGCCCAATTTTGTAAATGGTAAAAGTTTACATTCTAGAATCCAACCTCTAAAACGTATTTGTGACCCAGTTCATCCTCTGTGGTCATATCCTCTGTTAAATAGATACTGAGGAAAAAAGTGCATTATCCTAAGAAGGCCTTACACTCTACTCAGAGAGCAAATGCATGCTCCTTTTTTCTCAGTCTTTCTGCTTTCCACTCTTGGCCAGGGGAAAGAAAAGGGGAGAATACTTTATAGTGACAGGCAGAGCAGCCAAATACCAATAGAGAATACATCAGCTTGGCAATTATTGGATTATCTCATGCTGATATCATTACCGCCAAGCATTCACTCCAATCATTGATTGCATTTTTCAATTTACTTCACCATTAATGCGAGTGGCCTGACTGAACAATCTTGTGATGAGTCTCTGGCTCAGTCGATAAGTCCCGCCCCCCAGGTGCTTGTCAGAGTGTGTGCATGCTTGTACTAGTGTACAAGGGTGTGTGTGTATGTGCATGTGCCACAAAGTGTGTCAAATAAAATACTCAGCATTAGTTTCTCATTTTTCTGATACTTTAGGTCATACCAATCACAGAAAGAACAGTGTGGGCCTACTAATTAAAAAAAACGAATCTTAACCCTTTCAAGCATGGTGATCACTACAGTGGACAGCTATTCAAAAGCCATTTTCTTTTGAATATGCATGCAAGTGGAAAAAAATCTTGACTGAAGATGTCATAATTCATGTATGAAAGGGTTAAGGTAAGGTCATTTGTAGGTTCTTCATGAATGAAGCAAGTCAGTATAAAGTGGTCTGAAAAGAACTAAGCCAAATGTGCTGATTTTGTTAGAAAAAAAAAAAAACACACTGGGATATCTATATCAATCTTTATCAGTAAGACCAAATCAAAGCACTAACTTTTGATACAGCCATTAATTATTTTTTGTTTTGAAAACATACATGGTAACCAGGGGCACAGTGATGTGCGAACCAGTCGCATACCCACCAATGTATTACATTATGTTATGGTTCTGCTGTTTGCGATGCTCAGATTAGCCTTATATTGTGTATTGTTGTTTTGAATATAGAATATAAGCTTTATGTGTATAGGTGGAGCTCTACACATAAAGCTTTGGCAAAATATACCAGATGCTAAATGCCAAATGTTTTACATTACTGCAGAAAATTGCATGACTACTATGTAAACACATAAAAATCTACAAACAGCAAATAAAGGATTTAGTATTTATTGGAGACACAAGATTGTGAAAATCACTTTCAGCCTGTTTGATTTTCTTTCCCAGAAAAATTGCAAAAACTGATGCATTTCCCATCCAGAGGTCTGCATTTGCAGTTTCTTGGGACAGCTCCAACACTCATCAAAGCAATCAGCAAAGCAGTGATCACAGAGCCTTACAAAAACAATTGATTTACTGGCCCCAAACAAGCATGTCTTCCTCACTAAGTCCTGTGTTACACCACTACCCACCAGTACTTCAAACTCCAAAATCAAGACTGATTGGGTCATGGGAGCTTACATAACAGTAAGGTTATTCTGTACTCTAAGCAAATATTGAGGTTTTTGTCTTTAAATAAACATTTTCAACCCACAGAAGCACAAAAACATTATTTCATGTTGATCTAGCTATGACATAATGGCTTCACAATACTTCCATCTGGACGTGCATGTTGCCATCCTCCCATTCTATCATATCCCAAAGGTGTTATATTTGGAGCTGAGGACAGGGCACCCACTGAAATCCACTGAACTCACTGTCATGTCCTGTCACCTCACTGACCAACCTGAGATGACTTTTGGTTTGTGATATGGTACATTATGATAATGGAGAGAGCCTGGAAAGCAAATATTTTCTCTATCATTATACCACCATCTGCAGCCTGGACACAACCTAACAATCAGCAGATGTCCAGAGATGTTGTTTTCTTGGCTAATTCTGTTTGGCCAGTCAATGTCTTTATAAAGACGCTCTCTTTACATCAAAGTTTGGTTGAAAAGTCATTTTTTTCAGGCTATAATAAAGCCATTTATAAATTCACGTTACCCACTGAGAAATTTTTTGTTGATTAGAGCTCTAAAAGATGTCTAACTGATACATAGTCATCAAAGCTGAAATCAGGTAAAATTTGGTCAAAAAGTGAAAGTTTAGTAGATATTTAAATCACATATAGCCATTGGTTTCAAAATCTTTTAAATACAATATTTCATTTTATTTGCTTGTAAAATGTCAAACCTGGCAAGGACCAAATAATTTTTTATTATGTCTTGATACATAAAAACTTCGAATAAAACGATATTTTCTTTTCCATATGATTGAAGGTTACTTGAAGACGTCCTGAAAAAAAAAATAATAATAATAATCTTGGCCCATCAAATCATGAAAACAGAGAAATATGGAAATTTTGGGGATGGAGGCTCATTACCTTCCCTTTCAGTGAACAAAATTGTCAGATGTTTCTCGTTTTATTTCCCTAAAGCATTGCAGGTTACAGGAATGTGTAATATCCTTGTCATTGCTCTGTGTCTCACACTGGGCAGACGTTAGGCTCATATCCAAAGGCATCACTGTGTACATATAGCATTTGTGATGCCCACTAAAGTAATATTACATTTGTGTTTCTATGTACAAAAGTATGTATTTTGAACTTAATAATTTGACATGGTTATTGAGTTTGTGTGTGTGTTTGTGTGTGTGTCTCTCTGTGTGTCTGTGTGTGTTTGTTTTGTTTTGTTGTTTCTTTTAAGACATTAGCTATACAAAAAAAAAATTGAATCTATAAATTTGGAGATGAATAAATACTTAATAATCCAGTGAAGTTTGCAGCTCAGTCTAAGATTAAATTCTAGGGGTTTTATTAGTTTTAAAGATGATTTAGATTATTTTATTACTGATTGTAGAGGTAAAATATGTTCTCGAATCTACTAAAAAACAAAGAGTACAAAAAACAATCAAATAACTAGCACATCTAATTACGTTCATTAATGTAGAAGAAGAACATTATGGAAAAGTTAAGAACAAACTATTGCTATTGGTAAACGAATGTGTGGTATTAGTGACGCTAAAATAAAGACGGTATTAAAAACAGAGCGCTCACTGTGAAACAGAATGAACCCTTGCCTGCTCTGCTCCTCAGGCCTGAAACCCGTCCGACTGGGCTAATCTGCTCCAGATTTCACTCTTTACTTGCTCGGATTACTTTGCCACAGTCTGGACTCTGCTTACTTCAGCTAAGGTTCCCCCACTGCTCTGCACAGCCAACAACCCGCCTTCTTCTCCACATAGTCATCCATTCTGCCCCACTCTGTCCCAGCTCAATAACCCATCACTGACCAATTCATCTTTTGTCTAACTACAGTCCCCATATATTTATCTATCACTCACATCTAGTTAGCCATGGGTCATTTTATGGCAGCCTTAATGTCAAAATGTGTGTAAACAATATGTGTTGCTAGGCAATCACGCGTGCAACAATTGCTAGCATTTTACACTGATTCCAGTGGGGTGAAAATGACTCCTTCAGCGGTTCTGGATATAATCATGATTTTTTTTTTCTTTTGATTCCACACACCCCAAAATTCACTATATGATGAATAAACCCATTTTTGGAAAAGTCATGAAATATGAGACGATGGGGTTTTAATTTAACAGGCAGTCAAAATGACCCCCCTGGCAGTTCTAGTGTTAAAGATCCAGTATCTTCTATCATGCTTAAAACTTTAGATACCATAAGGAAGATACCAGGCAATTTCACTGTAATCTGACACCAGACTGACCACCCCAAACTCCAAGTAAACAAAACCACAGCTGTCCACTGTTCTCTCTTCTTCCGCTCTCACCTCTGGCTGAAGAGGATTCTCTCTTTCACTGTTTTGACCTCAGGGGCAGAGGCCTGCTCTTTCTTGCTGCTTGCCTCATTGACTTCCACTGTATGCTCTGCAAAGGAGACACACATGTGTCTCAGTTTGGATATTTTACTACTTAGTGTGATACCTGAAGATTTACTATGTACATTATGCAATTGTAGTGTTGTCTCAAATCAAACAAAGGAACTTATACAATTACTGGAAATGACATTTGCAACATAACTGCACCTACTGCTAAATTCTTCTACAATAAAGACTACAATTTAATACAAAACAACACATGGAATGTGTGGTTTTACCTGCAATGCCTTTTACCTTGTCAGCTTGCATTGGCATCATCACATATTCTAAAAATGCCTGAACACTGTTTTGTGGTCCCTTTTTTCACTACTTCGTAGCCAAGATAGGAAGAAGGGGGTGAGAACTGAAAAGCCATCTTAAGCGCTTGAGTTGAAGGTAACTGGACTTCTTTTTAAGTCCAAAAAGACGCTTCACGTCTTATCTGAAAGGCTTCTTCAGTTTTGAAAACTGATGGGGAGACATGGAAAAGAACCTCAGACATTAACCAGGGAGAAACAGAATGATAGGCAGAACAACACTGTTGTCCCTTATGTGGCAGGTTTGTCAGAGAAACTCAGAAGAATCTTTTCTTTTAACTAGAACAATATCAGAATCTGTAAAAGATTCTCATATTGCACTACCAACCAAGGAAAATCTAAACAGACATATCCTGCTTATAATGTGTAGTCTATATAATAAAGTGTGGTGATGTCCTAAATTTAGTTAGACTTCTATTTATGGTCCCATTCTATCAGCCATCTAGATTTCTGACCAGAGAGAGAGAGAGACGTGCACTGATGGGTTAACTGTGGGATTAAGATAATAAAGCCTCCCCAATTGTCACTTTAAACTAGACAGCAGGATGTATGGAGGTCTGCCTGCTCAGATATATTTGCTTATGTTGGAGTAGTACAACAATAGGCTCATGAAAAAGAAAATGGACATGGCACTTAGTCTTTATCATGTGCCTTAGTGAACAAAATACTTAATGCATCTGCAGTGCAAATTTCAGACACTTTATGGAACTTTGACCAATCAGTAAATGTTTTAGAATACAGTTGAATCATGTGAAATTAAAAGCTAGCTAGATAGTTTTTCCTTACTTTGATATTTAGTCATAAACATCAATGTGTTCAACAAAAATATAAATGATCTGTTAATGGTGCAAGGGGAAAAGGGATCTATGTTCATGGCAATCAATCCAATAGTTGTTGAAACATTTCAATCACCATCAAAGGAGATGGTGAGTGTGTAGGCACCTGCTTCGGGGCGGCTGTGGCTCAGGAGGTAGAGCGAGTCGTCTACTAATCGGAAGGTCAGTAGTTCGATCCCTGGCTCCCCTAGTCTGCATGCCGAAGTATCCTTGGGCAAGATACTGAACCCCACGTTGCCCCCGATGCATTCATCGGAGTGTGAGTGTGTGTGTGAATGTTAGTAAGCACTTAAGTATAGATAAAAGTGCTGTATGAATGTATGTGTGACTGGGTGAATGTGGCCTGCAGTATAAAGCGCTTTGAGTACACAAAACTGAGTAGAAAAGCGCTATATAAGTACCAGTCCATTTACCATTACCATCACAAAAGTCAACCTCCTAGCGGAGTTGCAGGAAATATCAAGAGATCACCAAAATCATTAGGATTATCAATCCTAGATATTAAAGGTATTTCACAGGATAAGTGAAAATTTTGACATATTAAAGGCACTGTAGCAAAAATTCATATAATCTGGGTCTCTCCTGTCATTACCATATACTATGGACTGGACTGGTACTTATATAGCGCTTTTCTACTCAGATTCTGTGTACTCAAAGCACTTTAACTACAGGCCACATTCACCCAGTCACACATACATTCATACAGCACTTTTATCTATACTTAAGTGCTTACTAACATTCACACAGACACTCACACTCCGATGAATGCATCGGGAGCAACGTGGGGTTCAGTATCTTGCCCAAGGATACTTCGGCATGCAGACTAGGGGAGCCAGGAATCGAACCACTGACCTTCCGATTAGTAGGCGACTCGCTCTACCTCCTGAGCCACAGCCAACCCACTCCTGAGCCACAGCCGCCCCACTATTGCATCAACAAAAATTAGAATATCGTTCAAGTTCATTTTTTTTCTTTTATGAGTTTGAGTAAATTACTATTAAAACAATATAAATACTGTGTGTCTTTCCATCATGTTCAGTACACACAACCTCAATCATGGGGTTAAAAGACTGCTTGACTGTCTATACAAACTTTTATTTCATCCTGTAGTTAATGTAGTTAATGAGATATTTCAGTCTGAACCAAAGTGGTGAACAGACAGACATTACCATGTGTTTTGTGTTTTCAAAACAGTTTTTAGTCTCTAAGGTTGACCACTGACTCCTGTACAATAACCTTTGCCACCAGACAAAAATCACTCCCAGCATCAGCCATTTCCACACATTAAATCCCTTTCAGATTCCTTGGAGTCACATGTGATGCCGTACATCACTTTAGTCCTTCTTTTAGGCTGTTTCCCTGTCTTTACAGTGTAGTAGCAGAGATCTTGGACCAATTTCCTACAATATCAGTATTCCAGTTATAGTATGATCTTGAAGCTTGGGTCACCATGATAGCTGCAACAGACAAATGCGCTCACTAGGTTGGAGATGAGTGGCTTTTTCATCTGCGCAAAAGCACTCTATTCTAAATACTAATCCTTGTAAAGGCCCTGAAGCATCCTTAAAAACTGGGGGGAATTTCTGGATTCCATAGCAAATTTGAAAATATTAAGCAAATGTTTTAACTTATGTGACCAACCCTTTTCTCTACCAGCCAGTTATTACCACTCTAGAGAATTTTGAACTTGTTTTCTTTTCCAAGTCATGGTACATGGTAAATGGACTGGCATGCAGACTAGGGGTGCCAGGGATCGAACCACTGACGACCCGCTGTACCTCCTGAGCCACAGCCACTCCTAACTCTAGTCATCAGAATTAGTTTCTCAGATGAAGAGAGAAAGTGTGTGTGATTACGTATGAGTAATATGTGACTGATGTTCTTCCATCTTGGTTTATTAGGGGCATTTTTGACACAATTATACATGGAAGCCTAGCTTCTGGTACAGTTCCTGCATGTTTTAAGCATGCAGTCCTAAAGAAGCAAAACATGGATGTAGGTGTATGTATACCCTGTGTATAATTTAGTTCAAGAAACCATTGCTTTTACTCAACTTTTTCTTTTCTAGATGAGAACAACCTTTGCAAGAACTTTCAAACGTTTTTTTCCGGACCTTTCACAGTACTCAGTCTGCTCTTTTGAAAGTAACAAACGATGTCTGACTTAATGCTGATTCTGGTGATTATTCTACCTTAGTTCTGCTCGACTTGAGTGTGCTATTGACACTGTTGATCATGATATACTTATGGAGCATATCAGTGTAACAGTGTAATATTTTCTCTATTCACACTCCCTCTAGCTCAAATTATTTGTGATCATTTCCTTCCTATGCAGGCAACTCATAACTATATTTACCTCTGCATCTTGGAAATCGCTGCTTCATATGAAGGATCAGACCATGTTGGATATCAAAAGCTAGATGTCCCATAGGTGTTTACAGCAAATGACAGCAAGATGGAGATATTGTTAGGCCCGCCTACTCTTGCTAACAGCTTAACGTATAACCTGGGCTCCTTTATGCCTTTCATTAAAACACAGGTTCAAAATCTTGGGATAATTTTTAACACAAATTTGAAATTTAATAAGCAAGTAAGTGCTGTGGTCAAGGGCATTTTTTTTCCAGCTCAGAACAATCTTCAGACTAAAATTCTTTTTAAATCCATCAGCTCTTGAGAAAGTCATAAATGCTTTTGTTACATCTGGACTGGACTACAGTATACCAGAGTTGATCATGTCTTGCCTGTTTACAATTAATCTGAAATGCTGCAGCCAGACTACTGACTGGGACAAAAAATAAAGATTGCATTAATCTAGTGTTAGCAGCCTTGCACTGGCTCCTTCTGCATTACCAAACCCAGCTTCATTTTTCAGCCGCAGAAGTTGCCACTTGGTTGATTGTGGTTAAATGTCCTGACAGTTCAGATGAGAGAGTACAGACCTGGTTCTGGTGGACCATGCTGTTAATCATCACCTTTAATTATATGCCCAGTATAAATGTAATGATCTCAACATGTTTAGGGCATATACAGTATAAGACGACATATTTTCTATAGGGAGTAAAGAAGTAAAATCATGCATTACTTTTTTTTTTTTTTAATGTGATGCATGATTTTACTTGCATTTAGTAATGCATAATACTATATATATACTTAGCACAAAAAGTAAGGAAATTTGTGTTTGGTCAATTATTTCTTTGCTGTAACAATGCTTCTTGGCAAGAAATCTCATACAATTGGAAAGCTTATTCTGCTATTGACTCTTTTTTGGTGTTGTGTATTGGATTGGATGATTGAAGAAACAAGATATATTGGCAATTCAACAATTTATTCATTTAACAAACAGGGGCCTCAGTAGCATGTGGAAGAACCATACACAGCCACAGCCTGGTCACCAGCTTGAAGTTGCCCTATGCCCATGGGCCCTATCCAGATCAGTCAAACGTGGCATGCTAGGAGCAGACACCAACTGACCATTGTAGCAGGGTCCATGCTCACAGGTGCTGCTAATCAGGCACCTGATTGTCAGCACCTGTGGTACCAGAAGCTCAAAACAAGAGTCAGTAGCAGAATAAGCTGTTTGGCATTGGCAGAGAAGATTTGGGAAGTTCTTCATGGGCGCAACCCACATACTCAACTCTGCTGCTCAACCCACAAATGCATTTTCCTTACACATGTGGCACCATTTAAAGGGAAATAAACAGGCTTTCCAACGGTATGAGATTTATTGCCAA
>VUQI01010036.1:4337-17656 GCA_015106735.1 Paratilapia polleni
CAGTATCCAGCCGAGTATGGTGGAGAATGTGTTGCAGCTGCAGATTCTGAGCAGCCAGGTTGTTCTCGTTACCAAGCAGGGGACGACGATGAAGATGATGATCAGAACCAGGATCCAGATCAGCCGCAGCATTCTCAACAGCAGCCCCAGCATTCCTGTTATATGGAGAGCAGCAATGGCCCCGAGGCCTCCCTCTATGCTGATGACAGCTCCTCGTCAGACCACCCTCTAGCAGACACGGCTGGTTCAGGTGGACTTCCAGAGGCATTGGAAGGCAATGAGAGCCAGCCTGGCCCATTCATCAGCAGCAGTGGAACCTATACCTCTAATCCAGAACCTGAGCTGGCCCAGCACTGCTCACCCAGTCAAGAGGAGCCCCAAGGCTCCCAGGATGAAGCTGGGCTGGTCAGGGACATGGAGACATCAACTGTAGCAGAACGCTCTGGAGACCGACCACCAAACCTGGCTGAGTTAGAGGAGATGATGGAAGTAGTGATTGTGCAGCAGTTCAAGTGTAAAATGTGTCCATACAAGAGTGCCTCCAAAGATACTCTCATCAACCACATGAGAGACAAACACTTCAAACCTGCAGGTAAACTAGCTGATTAATCATTACAGTGACATCTCACCAGGCTTGGTAGTCAGATTTTTCTCCAGTATAATGTCCCTTTTTAAATTTTAGGGGATATGCCAAAGAAACGTAAACGTGGACGACCTCCTAAAAGTGAGACATTGGCCCGTCAAAAGGCAGAGAGGGAAGAGGCAGCAAAGATGAAGGCCACAGAGTCCCAGCAAGCAGAAGAAGAGGAGGATGACATTGTGGATGATGGTGCTATTGATGATCCTGAAAGTTAGTGAGAAAGATTTTCATTTAACACCCAAATACCTCTCTTCAGATAGTCCATAGCATTAATACTTTATTACTATTGAATTAGCTGAGCATTTAGTCAGTCACATAGTTCTTTTAGGTTTTTTTTTGTCATTTCCACTTATCCCTCACACTGGTAATCTCCAGAGGACAGCGACTACAACCCAGCAGATGAGGATTCCAAAGGAAGACCACCTGCTATTCTAAAAAAGCCAGCTACTCCCACCTCCTCCTCTTCTCAAGGGCGTCCCCGACGTAAAGCTGGCCGTCCGAGGAAGTATTCGGTTGTAGATGAAGGCTACAGTAGCAAAGGTGGGTTTTCAGCCTATCGCAGCATTATAGAAAACCCACATGCAAAACTGCATGTAGGATAGCAGTGATTTCATTCTTCTTTTTCTCATGTTTGTTACAGAAGCAGAAAGTATTGCTAAGAAACCACGGGTTAGCTCAGATGCTAATGGATCTGAAGAGGCAAGTTCTTCTGGGTTAGACAGTGGTCCGGGCATGGTGACCGATGGAGACACACCTGAGGCAGCAATTAGCCAGTCAGACTCTGAGAACAAAGATCCTTCATCCAACCAACAAACGGAGGAGGAGTTCTTTCCCAGGAAACGTGGCAGACCATCCCGACGTTTCCTTCGCAAGAAATATAAAAAGTATATGAACCGGAAGTAAGTCTGATATTATTGAAGTTTTATTATAAATTGCATTAAAAAGTTTTATAACACACTAATTCCTTCTTTCCCTTCATTATCCTCCAGTCGGCACTATAAATCCCTCAAACCACTCCTCAGACCTCACAACTGCTGTATCTGTGGCTCACGTTTCCTCACTCAAGAGGATTTGCGCTTCCACATGGACTCACACGAAGGCAATGACCCGGAGCTCTTCAAGTGCCTGCAGTGCAACTATCGCTGCAAGCGCTGGTCCTCACTCAAGGTCAGCTGCAGTAAAACTGATCACAACACTCAGGTTAGCCTCAGCTTTCGTGCATGTTTCCACAGTGTACTAAAATCATTTTTTTTACAGGAGCACATGTTCAATCATGAGGGCACCAAGCCATTCAAGTGTGAGGAATGTGATTACACAAGTGTTTACAAGAAAGATGTCATTCGGCATTCAGCAGTCCACAACAAAGAGAGGTACAAACATCACACCTGTCATCAAACTGTCGATTATTCCTGAAAAAGAACATGTTTGTCAGGTTTTCAGATATTATGTAATATAACTGATAATTTCTCTTTCATCATGCAGGAAAAGGAAGACGGAGTCGGTAAGAATTTATATTTGAATGCCATCTACGATGCTTATTAGCATGCTCATGGTTTAAGAATAAGTATACTAAATAATCTGGCAGAATTTCAGTTTCTTTTGTGGCTGCTTACTGCTTACTGTCAGAGGTCAGCATTGTGATTTTTAATCTGATTGTTGCAGGTACCAAAGGCTTCGGAGTTCCCCTGCCCTGTGTGTCACAGGGTGTATCCCATGCAAAAGAGACTTACTCAGCACTTGAAAACCCACAGCTCAGAGAAACCACACATGTGTGATAAGGTCAGAAAAAGGATTCTACAATTCTTTTCAAGTATAACATCATTTTAAATTAAATATGGTACCAGCAAAAAATAAAAATAAAAAAGGGGGTAATCTCACTGTGTTAGAGAAGTGTAGATAGTACTAATAAACATTCCTTCCTGCGTTCTTCCGCAATGAAGTTCTCTTACTTTTTTGTTGAAGATGCCTTTCTGTCTTTGCAGTGTGGTAAATCCTTCAAGAAGCGTTACACATTCAAAATGCACCTCCTGACCCACATCCAGAGTCTTGAAGACAACAAGTCAGTACTCAAACTTCTATTCCTCCTCTTTTACTTTGTCATCTACCAGTTTGTCCTCTTTTAAAAACATGAATGTATCATAACAATGGTTAGACATTTTAGGTAGAATAAGTAATTTTGTTTGACATCAGTGTGATAATGTCTTAACTAATGCCCTTTTGATGTTCATGTGGCAGGTTCAAATGTGAGTTTTGTGACTACACTTGTGACAACAAGAAGCTGCTGCTCAACCATCAGCTGTCCCACACCAATGAGAGGCCCTTTAAGTGTGACTACTGTAAATACTCTACTTCTAAAGAAGAGTTTCTCGTCTCCCATCTGGCCATCAAACACACAGGTCAGCATAACGGAAAGACTTCAATGTTCTATTTAAACACCATGATTTTACATTTACCCAGTGAATGTAAACCATCTGTTGATGTTGTGTTCTGAATCTGTCCAGGCGAGAAGCCTTTCTCCTGTGATATGTGTCACTTCATGACCAAGCATAGGAAGAACCTACGGCTTCATGTGCAGTGTCGCCACCCTGAGACATTTGAAGAGTGGTCTTTGGCTCACCCTGAAGAGCCTGTGAGGACACGACGCAGACCTTTCTTCACCCTGCAGCAGATAGAAGAGCTGAAACAGCAACATGAAGACACACAGAGCTTGCAGAACACTATTGTAAGCGTTCCTGCACAGTTGGGATTTGATGTTATCATGTGTTACCTTTTATGGTAATGGGTGAAAAGAAGAAAAAAAACATTAAAAGAGCAAAATAACGCATCTGTATTTTTCAGTTTGTAAATACTCCATATGCATGGAAGTTCAAGAGCAAGAGTGGCATGTGTTTGCATAATTTTGAAATATTTTTTCTTTACTGTTAAAGAATAACAGTAGATTTATTTTTTTTAACCATCCCTTATTAGGTCACTGTGGATTCTGCGACACTGCAAGCCATGCAGGGTATGGAAAATGCCTCAGTGTCCCAGGATGCATTGGGAAACACCACGATCATCTACGAACAAGGTCAGTAAGGCTTTCTCAGAAAATGTATTAAATATTTATGTTCTTGTACGTAACCCTAAGGAGAAATGTTGTACTTTTCTCCGTTTGCTTCTCCTCAGCTGAATCCAGTGATCTATCTGCTCAGAATGCCCTGGACCTGCTGCTGAATATGAGCAATGCACGGGAGCTAGTTGGAAACTCCTTACAGGTCAGCTCATCAAAATTCCAGAGACATTTACATGGAAGGTACCCTTGTATTTAAAAAAATAAGCAAATACTGTAAAATATGTTGATTGTGCTTCTCAGGTAGCAGTGCTGAAGTCAGATGGAAAAGCTTTGGAAAAGGGTACATGGAGTACAGTGACAGCAGCATCTGGTCAGGCCCAAAAGATTTTAACCTTCCATGTGTCTGAGAATGGCGAGACGGTGCTTCAAGAGGCCTACGAGGCTGCCACCTCTGAAACAGAAGAGCTTACCCACATCGCCATTGAAGGCTATGAGGAGGGAAGGGACATCAGTGTGGTGGAACAGGCAGCAGAAGAAATCCGTAGCCCGGGATATAGGTAACATAGCACACACAATCTGATTTGGAACATATATTTAAACATTTCATAAGAAAGAGGCTCAATATATGTTTACATTTTGATTTTCCTGTATGATGCCTCAGCAGTTTCTAATTTTATTAAACTGCTGTGTTTCAGTAATGGAGAAGGCAGTCCTTCTCAAGCTTTAGAAGTTTCTGGGTCAGAGAGCCTGAAAAGTGACAAGTACTATCTTACTTCAGCACTGGCTGATGGTGTACTGCAACAAGTGGAGGTAACTAGCAACTGTAATTTGTGCCATACAACGATATACTCTCCACTGTCCCGCGTCTTTGACTGTGCTTTTTGTTCTCTGTCAGCTGAGCAGTGAAGCTCCAGCCTCTCCCTCTGCAGTGAGCTCTCCCAGTCTCAGTACAAAGAGGTTTTCCTGCAGAATCTGCATGGAGTCTTTCCACGGACGCTCTAACATGGAAAACCACAAGAGGGCGCACTTGGATGCCAACACCTTCAAGTGTCCTGACTGTGACTTCACCTCCAACTCCTGGCCTGAGGTTAAGGTGAGGCTCCAAAATTATACAGCACTGTATATAAGTCTGTCATCAGCTTAAAGTATGCATTTCCTGGCAAATGATGAGTTCAGCATATGCGTGAGTAAGGCGCATCCATCAGACTGCTCTTTCTGACAGATTTTTTTTCTACCCATGGCTCTGCAAGATTTCAAAGAGAGTGAATATCCTTAATATGGGTATCTCAGGCACACAGCTCTGGCTGTGAGCACAGCAACCTTACCTATCTGCTGTTCAGACATTGTTATTCAGAGGCAGCCAATCAATAAAAAGTGGGCAAAAGGTAGTAGCCAGATTTTCCACTTGAGGCAGTGATGACATTTATATTAATATCAGACTACTCATCAAATACAAATTTTACAGGGTGAAAAACAATAATTGGATGGAAACCCTTGTATTTATTTACCCTGACATTTATTTATTTCAGGGTATTTTGATGACATTTCAAAAGCATCCCTCTCCCTCTGACCCTTGCTCTATCTGAATGTGATTAATGTTCTATTTTGCTGTAGACCCACATGGGGCAGCACTCCTACCTGCGTCCTCACAAGTGTTCAAACTGCAGCTTTGCCTCCAAAAACAAGAAAGACCTGCGCAGACACATGATGACACACACTAATGAGAAACCGTTTTCTTGCAAACTTTGTGGACAAAGGTAGGAGCATAACCTAACATATCTGTGTTCATTAGACATTACGGGTATTGAACAGCTATTAATGTCTGTGGAGTTTTTTTGTTTTTTTTATTTTTTTTTTATTTTTTTCTTTCCCCCCATAATCTCAGGTTTAACCGTAATGGCCATCTGAAGTTTCACATGGAGCGTCTTCACAATCAGGATAATCCCACTCGCAAAAGCCGTGCCACCTCATCTCAACAAACCATAATAGTCAACAGTGATGAGGAGGCCTTAGCCACACTACAGTGTAAGAAGCAAAGGATCACACAAACCAAGACTTGCAGTTTGTGGTGAAAAGTAATAATAATGATATATATAACAGGTATTAGTGGTCAAAAGTACATAAACAGAGGCCACATCTAGTGTAGAACAAACCCATTAAAAAAAACCCCACAAAATTAATGTGTATTTTGGTGTGTGTGTGTTTGTGTCTGTGTCTGTGCATCAGCCCTGCAGGGACATCAGACGGTGATCACTCCTGAGCGGTTGCAGGCTCTAGGACAGGAACACATCATTGTAGCTCAAGAACAGGCACTATCAGACCAGGTAACAGCTTTCACACTATGCAAACAATGTACATGAAATTATTTCTCCCACAAAGATTGTTTTAGCACATATAACCACTCAGCGTTTTACAAATAAATGCTTTAATATGTGCATTAATCAGGAGGAAGGTGCATACATCCAGCAGATAACCACCATAGATGGTCAGACAGTCCAGCACCTGATGACAGGAGACAGCCAGGTGACTGAGGTGAGAGCCATTTTAAACATTCTCCCACAGTGTGTGTAAAATGCATATGAATTTAACTAAAAGGAATATGCTTTAACCAATTCATTATTATTCATGCAAAGTGCAATAACTCAAAAAAGCACTCCTCAAATAAGTATTTGGTGTGACCACCTGTATAAATTTGGGCACCTCACCCATGGTTTATATTCTTGTGTGTAATAGATAAGAAGACAAACATTTAATGTGCCTAAATGTTCTTCACAGTATTGTATAACTCAGCAACAGAATGTCTATGATATTTGTTAGCCTTTATCTCACCTTATTTACATTTCCTCTTTCAGGTGCAGTATATCATCTCACAGGATGGAGTTCAGCACTTAATTCCTCAAGAGTATGTCGTAGTAGCTGATGGCAGCCATATACAGGTTATTGTTTCACTGCTTAAAAAGTCATCTTAACACACACACACACACACACACACACACACACACACACACACACACACACACATACAGTGGTGTGAAAAAGTGTTTGCCCCCTTCCTGATTTCTTATTTTTTTGCATGTTTGTCACACTTAAATGTTTCAGATCATCAAACAAATTTAAATATTAGACAAAGATAACACAAGTAAACACTCAATACCATGATATAAGCAGGTCTGGCAGTAATCAGGCCTGGTCATGGCTGGTAAAATTGAACTCAGCTTTCTAAAAAATGTGGTTAATCCCAGTTAATTCATGATTTAACAAGGGGGGCATTTACTTTTTCACAGAGGGCCAGGTAGGTTTGGATATCTTTTTTCCCTTAATAAATGAAATCATCATTTAAAAACTGCATTTTTGTATTTACTCTGTTTTATCTTTAAATTTATATATATCTATCTATATCTATATCTATCTATATCTATATCTATCTATCTATCTATCTATCTCTATATCTATATATCTATATCTATATCTATATATAATATGTGTGTGTGTGTGTGTATAAAAAAATTCCCCACTCTGCGGTCTTTTTCATCTTTCAAGCTCGGGTCCTCTCACCAGAGGCCTGGGAGCTTGAGAGTCCTGCGCAGTATCTTAGCTGTTCCTAGGACTGTGCTCTCACTATCTCACTTGCAACTGGTTCTCTAACCTGCCCCTCAGATGCCAGATGGACAGATAATCCAGTACGAGCATGACAGAGCCATTCTTCAGGAGCAACAGGTGAGACAGATTTTAGATTTAAAACACATTGCAAAGGACCACTGTGGAGGACAGAGCGGGATCTGTTAGCAGAAATGGAATAAAGTATTCATGATCTTGTTATTAGTATGTAATCACCTGTAACTTCAAATCGTTTCCCCCACCCTGTTTCTATAGAGAGACTTTTGCATTTTTCCATTAAAGTGATGGCCACTCTAGGTTCTCCTACACACTTGGAAAGGGAGGGGTGAGCGAGGGTATCTAGCTGGTTACAATGTGCAACTTCACCCCTAGATGCCACTATATCTTACACACTGGTCCCTTAGACTACACTTTATTTGTTAAAGTGAAACAGGTAACCTAAAAATCTCTGCAGTGACAGGTTTTTATTTTGTTTAAAGCTCACTGTTCCATGTTTTTTACATGGTTAGATTGCTGTAAGTCACGATGGCCAGATCCAGTACCTACCTGTCAGCTCAGATGAACAAATCGTGAATGCTGAAGCTTTGGAGGCTGCTGCCCACTCTGCTGTCACAGGTTGGCTCGTATGAGAGTACTCATTTGATATTCAGTACTCAGTTTTTGGATTTTATATATTTCTTAGACATTGTCTGCAATTTTTGCATGTAGCATTTCTCAAGTATACCACTTTTTTTCAGGAAAGCAAGAGCATTTCAGGTCTGTGCAAGACAATGTTCAGACTTTGAAGTAAAACAGGAAATTCCTGAAATATGAATGCATTTGAACATACGTCATCAATGGGCTAAAACTTGCCAAGTGTCTTTTTAATGATCTTGTCCATTATAAATAAAACTTGAAAGTATGAAATTAACAGTGAATGGTTCCCATTGTGTTCTTATGGAATGGTAAATACACCATCCTGACAACAAAATCAGACTAAGATGATAATCTTTGTTCTTGCAGCTGTAGCAGATGCAGCCATGGCACAGACCCAGACAGTCTACACTGAAGCTACACCTGAGCAGCTAGAACAGCTGCAGCAACAGGGCATCCACTACGATGTCATTGCTTTCGCCAATGAATAGGGGTGCAAGCGTGCTCAGAGAAGGACCAATAGAAACCACTATGAGCTAACAGAACAGTGACCTCAACTTATTTATGCATCTAGCTGGCTGTGAAGTAAAAAGCCTTATCTCCTGCCCAGCATCACCTGCTTGGGGCAGCTGCATTAGTCAAGATCAACAGCTTCTTGTAAATTCACATTATTGCACCCACTGCTTCTAACTTAATCATAGGTACTGTGCATTTAAGAGTTAATTTAAGCAAGGTTGGTCTCTTCTCTAATTATTCAAACTGATTTGTGTGTATATGTGCCTCAACAGCTTCCCTTTGCAAGACAATGTTATTCAAAAAATGATAAAATGGCTTATTTCATGGTATTGATATAGTGTCCAGATGAACATATTAGTTTTTTGAATGGAATGAAAAGAAAAGGCACGGATTATTTTTGATCTGTAATAAGATAAGTTAATTAATGGAATGCCACAAAATTGTGTTTACATAATTTTATGATGTACATATATTTTGCATTTGTCTTCTGTTGGATAATGGAAGACATGTTTTGATTTGATGAGTATAAAGTGTTTAATATGCTAAAAGCTGACACCAAATAAATCACTTTATACATGTGTATAATTCTTAATGTGTCCGTAGTTTATGTAGTTTAGTAGAATGATTTTATGTTGTCTGTGTCTGGTTTAAAATATCCTATACAAGTACACTCACTGCTGCTTTATTAGTTACACCTTGCTTGTACCTGGTTGGACCCCCTTTTGCCTTCAGAACTGCTTTAATTCTTCATGGCAAAGATTCAACAAGGTGCTGGAAACATTCCTCAGAGATTTTGGTCCATATTGACATGATAGCATCACACAGTTGATGCAGATTTGTCTGCTGCACATCCATGATGCTAATCTCCCGTTCCACCACATCCCAAAGGTGTTCAACTGGATTGAGATCTGGTGACTGTGGAAGCCATTTGAGTACAGTGAAGTCATTGTCATGTTCAAGAAACCAGTTTGAGATGATTTGAGCTTTGTGACATGGTGCATTATCCTGTTGGAAGCAGCAGTCAGGAGATGGGTACACTGTGGTCATAAAGGGATGGTCAGCAAAAATACTCAGGTAGGCTGTGGTGTTTAAACAATACTCACTTGGTACTAAGGGGCCCAAAGTATGCCAAGAAAATATCCGCCACGCTATTACACCACCACCAGCCTGAACCGTTGATACAAGGCAGGATGGATCCATGCTTTCATGTTTACGCCAAATTCTTACCTTACCATCAGAATGTTGGAACAGAAATTGAGACCCATCAGACAGGCAACGTTTTTCCAATCTTGTCTCATTTTGGTGAGCCTGTGTGAATTGTAGCCTCAGTTTCCTGTTCTCAGCTAAGAGGAGTGTCACCCAGTGTGGTCTTCTGCTGCTGTAGCCCATCTGCTTCAAGGTCCGACATGTTGTGCATTCAGAGATGCTCTTCAGCATACCTTGGCTGGAACAAGTGGTTATTTGAGTTACTCTTGCCTTCCTATCAGCTCTAGGCAGTTTGGCCATTCTCCTCTAATCACAGAAATCAGTAAGACATTTTTGTACACAGAACTGCTGCTCACTGGTTATTTTCTCTTTTTCAGACCATTCTCTGTAAACTCTAGAGATGATAATGTAGGAAAATTCTAGTAGATCACCGGTTTCTGAAATACTCAGACCAGCCCATCTGGCACCAACAACCATGCCTCATTCAAAGTCACTTAAATCACCTTTCTTCCCATTATGATGTTCAGTTTGAACTTCAGCAGGTCGTCTTTACCATGTCTATATGCCTAAATGCACTGAATTGCTGCCATGTGATTGGCTGATTAGATATTTGTGTTAACAAGCAGTTGAACAGGTGAACCTAATAAAGTAGCCAGTGAGTGTATGTCACAGTCTGGTCTGGTGAACCCAAAATGCAGGACAGAGAAGGCAGAGGATTCAATGAAAAGCATTATCAGCTTTAACTGCTGATAATAAGTCGAAAAAAAAGGTACATCACAGATGACTCGACAATGAGAAAAACAGGACTATTTATGCACTCACGATTAATTGGGGATTGGGAACAGGAGGAGAACAAGACACAGATGAAAATAATCAAGACTATCCGACAGACAGAAATTAAAACCTAAAACAAGAAACCAGAGAAACAAAATATCAGAGTAAAACAGCAAACAACCCAAAAAGCCACATACTACACATGGAGACAGGGAGGCTCACATTAAACATGAAGATAGACACAAAGGAATACCGGAGGACAAAGGCATAAACACAGAAAGATGAGATGGAGGGAGGAAAAGAGGTAAACACAGGTGAACCTAAACACACGAGAAATAACTCAAAATAGGAACTGAAGCTAAATAAAGACCAAGGATTCAAAATAAGCACTAGGATCATTACCCATCTTAACAGGCATCCAAAACGCCATAAAAACTAAACAGGAACATGAACTCAAATGAATCCAAAACTCCACATAACATGAAAACAAAAACTTCAAACTCTAGAATTACAGTAAAACCTAAACAGAAACCCAAATTCAAACATATTTAGGCAAAATTCAGACCCCCAAAACAACAGAAAACCTTAAGACTGTGATATTATGTCCTAGTGAGATTTCATATTCTGCACTCTGCTATAAGTGTTTGATTCATGGGTATAATATTCAGTACACAGTCTTCCATGTGCCTAGGTCCTCATTCACTTTAGTAATTTTCTACACTAGATAGGTTATGTAATGAAACCCTGCTGCTCTATATTTCATCATTGATCTGTTACTCTCTTCATCCCCGCCTCCACTAGAAATTGATTTTGATACTCGGAGGTGCATAAATATAAAATCAGATTAGTTTTTCTTCTGAATATGTTTACACTATTGATAATCCACTTCCCTTTGTGTTCTTATGGAGCAGTCACGTTCACATGATGCTCACAAAGAAGCTGAGGTTGCCTAAAACAGCTCCAGCGTCACATGCTCGTCAGTCCTAAAACAGCTACGATTTGGAAAAATGTGAAGTTTAGTTTGACATACGTGTTTTATCACTGAGAACTGAAATCATCTCCACAAACAGAATCTCCTCCACAGTCCTTGTAACACAACAGAATGATGCAAACATTATTCAGCATAATAAATATGAGAACTCTACCAATGCTTTTTATTAAACATGAAATATAGTATTAATACTGTGGGTTTAAAGCAGAAACCTTGTTTCTTGCAGCCTCTTGCTGGTGGATTTTGTTAATGTAATTTCTTTAAAAGTTACTGTGAGGCCTCTGGGCACACCTCCCTGCATGATTTCTGCTGCCTGTCCCAAGATGGCCAGGCTTCAGTGCTCCTGCTGACAGGGCAAAAATGGGTGAATGTAATTATATGGCCGCTGCATTGGAGGAATCCATCACCTGTGCAACAGCAGGGTAATGTCCTGCTGAGTAACCCATGGGGTATTCTCCCCCTCCCTTCCTGTAATTTTTTTTCTATCTTTGGCTCTCCTCTCACTCGTATTTCTCTTTTCATTTCTCTTATAGCGGCTTAAATCACAGCCTGCCCACTTTCACCAGCCGCTCATCACTGTCCAAGCATGCACGTAGTCACGTACCCGTACAAGTGCTAGTTTATGCATGCAGAACAATTTCCTAGCTTATTGTTATGTCACACGTGTGTTTGTGCATCACTTACACACTCGAAAACCAACTCTTGCTATCTTTGTGAGGACACTCAATAAAACAATACATCCTCTAGCATCTTACCCTAACCTTAACTATCACAACAAAGCTTGTAACCCTAACCTTAACCTAATTCTTACTGTAACCCTAAAACCAAGTCTTTTCCCTCAGCTAGCTAGTTTCAAACCAAAACAAGTCCTCACCACCCCCCCAAACACACACACACACACACACGCAAGAAATCTTTAATCTTGTACAAGAAGAAGTTGGTATAAATCCCAGTATTCCTGACCTATACATTAGAGCCACAGTAAATCTGCAAATGAGCTGGACCCCAAATGGAGACCTGACTCAGAGTCAGTGTATCACTGTGTATAATAGCTACTATAATTCAGGGACATTAAGACTCATTATTCCTATTCTCGTGTCCATTTAGTGACACTATGGCTTCATAAGCATTCTGGGTGAGAGTAGTGAGAACAGTTCTCATCAAATTCTTTATGATTTTTTCTATAATCTGAAAAGAAATAATTATACTGTCACTACTGACATTTTTTAATAACTAAATACTCAGTCTCTCAGTGAAGATTAACTTTTGATTTAATGCTAAAGCAGATGCCAGCTTTCAAAGCATATAACAAATAAGGAATATCCCTTTTCTGTCTCAGTGTTTTACTAGAAGCCCATCCCAGAAGTCAGCCTTTGGTAATTTGAGTAAACGTGTTATATGGCTTTGATTTTTATTTGTTTTGTCTTGACCACTTCAGATTGACAAATAGCTCAGGACTTCATGGCATCTGTGCCCTTTTCTCCCAAAGAGATGTCAGGTTCGTTTTAGTTTGTATAAATTTCATCAACACCTGAACTGGTTTCCTTGTTTTTGTTAGTTCTTATTATTTAAGTTGTGGAAACTCGTGCAGCCTCAGTCTCAAGGAGATGGAGTGAAACCCTACACAACAGGTAGAGAAGACTACAGTGAGTCTTCATAAGCCATCATCTGGATAGATAAGATGACTGAGCTTCTGAGCAGACAGGCAGAAAGGGTGTAGGGGGATTTCAGACATGAGGAGGGAGGAAAGAAGAGAGGGAGGGGAGAGTGTTGGGTAGGGGGGGGGGGGGGGGGGGGAGGGGGGGGAAAGGGGGGGGGGGAGGGGGGGAAAGGGGGGGGGGGAGGGGGAGGGGGAGGGAGGGGGGGGGGGGGGAGAAAGGGGGGGAGAG
>VUQI01010037.1:0-13083 GCA_015106735.1 Paratilapia polleni
AGAGAGCAGAGGGAGACAGGAGAAAAGACACACTATGGGAGAGAGACAGGGTTAATAATAACTAATGATTAAATGCAAATGGTGTATAAACTCATGGAGAGTGAAAGGAAGTGAGGAAGAGGAAGTGCTCAGTGCATCATGGGAAGCCCCCAGCAGCCTAAGCCTATTGCAGCTTAACTATAAACTCTATCAAAAAGGAAAGTTTTAAGCCTAATCTTAAAAGTAGAGAGGGTGTCTGTCTCCTGAATCCAAACTGGGAGCTGGTTCCACAGGAGAGGGGCCTGAAAGCTGAAGGCTCTTCCTCCCATTCTACTTTTAAATACCCTAGGAACCACAAGTAAGCCTGCAGTCTGAGAGCCAAGTGCTCTATTGGGATAGTACAGTACTAGTGTTATATTGCTCAATATTGGTGCTCAGAGTTGGTTATAGAAAAAAATTGCGCTGAACAAAAACAAGATTTTGGTTTTAGATTGTGACAGTTGGAGTGCAAAAATAAAAACTACCAAATTTTCACTCACCCTTTTATACTTAGAGGGCCTGTAGCTCAGAAAATATTCATGGTGTGAAGTTAAAATTTTGCATAGCTTCATTAAATATACTACCTAGCTGATTCTGAGGTGGTCAGGTGGGAGGCACTGATTGATGGACAGTTACAAATTATGCAACTGAATAAGTGATGTCTTTTTTTTTCCACACACACTTGGTGTAAAAAATCCAGATGCATAAATTTCTGTCTGTAGATTCATGACTAAAACACAAAAGCAAAAAATATGAATTCCTTTCTTCACATTCATAAAGTTGTGCATACACATATTCTCAGTCAGTACCACTCACTGCTGGGGCCTGATTTCCATCTTTAGCCATAAATCTATTTAGGCACTCCTTTAAATAATCCTTTTTATTTAAAATTTGTTTTTTTCTCTACAGGTTGTTAGACAATGCAATGAAAATTGCAGCTAATAAGAAGCCCAAATTCATCCAAATGTGACACTCTTTGGAAATGTGGAAAAAATGTATTTGGCCTCAGTTTTAAAATCACAAAGAAACCACAGACTTATGTTACTTTCTCGTCAGCAGTTTTTAAATTAAATGCAAAGGGCAGAGGTAAAACAAGAAAAGAACTGCAGTGTGTAACCAAGGACATTTTCAGCAATTGCTGTCTTTTGATAATGAGAAACACACTGAATCAGATCACAAGTTTTATAACAGTCTGTAAACATTGTGGTATATTTCCCTGCCATGAAAATGGCCAAGCATTCACACACAGAAACAGGAATGTGTAAAATGTCCAGTCTAACTGTCTTTTACTTGTGCTCTTTAGGGGGTCTGGGAGAGAACACCTTCTATGTGGACTACAGAACAGAAGACGGTTCAGCCAATGCTGGGTCAGATTACGAGTACAGCGAAGGAACACTGGTGTTCAAGCCTGGAGATACTTGTAAAGAGATTAAGGTGAGTTAAGGGAAGACGGAGATGAACAAGTGGCACCCTTGCAGTAGCTTGCTAGTTAAAAATTAGTGAGACACGCCCCTCCAGCCAGGTGAGGTGAACAGGAAGCACCTTTTATCATCCTTTTATTACAAAAAACAGAAATGCTTTCTACAAGGTTACCCTTATACACAAACAAAGTCAAAGGGATGCAGCACTGAAAGACGAGGTGACTCAGGTGGTGATTATGCTCAGTCGACAGCTGCAGACACCACCGATGAGTAGTCATTCCTTTTATGTAACCTCAGACCAGTCCACGCGGTTACAGAAAATTAGCATGCACGTGGACATATGCAGGGAGCATTGCACTCACCATCTGGTGATAAAATTCACGTCACTCAGACACAAGCAGACTCTAGCGCACTCGTGGATGCGGAAACTATTACATGCAGTGGTTATCACTGTTGTCTCATAGCGTTATGCTGCCTGGGTTCGAACCGAGGCAGGGCATTTCTGTGTGAAGTTTTCATGTTCTCCCTGTGCTTGTGCAGGTTTTCTCTGGGAACCCGGTTTCTCCCATCATCAAAAACATGCTAGGTTAATGGTGCCTATCTGGGCCCAAGGACACTCTCACAAAAGAGATTCTTAAGCTCAAGAGTTTCACTTCAATATTAAATAGTTTTGGGTTTTTTTAAAGACATTTTAAGATCCAGGATTCACAGAGGAACTGACAAGGACAATAGAAATACAGGGAGAGTTGATTGGGAAATGAGACGTGGCTGAGGCTGTGGAGTAGACAATCTTAAAAAGTGGAGAAAACACTAAAAGGCTGGAAGCAAAAATATCAGAGACACACAAATTCAAAATAAAACATCAAGTAACACAAAGGAGGAACAAAAAGAAACCTAAGGACACAGCAGTGACCATGACACAGACACAATTTAAAATTACTGTCTGATGTCCTTCATAATGTCAGATGTGAGACGAGTTTGACAGTAAAGGATCTTCACTATTAAAGATTTATTCAAGTTTTTTTGGAGATAAGCTGAATCTTTAATGATTCCTGTGGGGAAACTGTATAGCTGATCATATGCATTATGAAATAGATCTGTCAGTGCATCCCAAAAGCTTTGAGCTCAAAGTTGTCTTTGGTGAAGGAATTTCTAATTCAGCTGATTTTCTAATTCAAACTCAGAGACCATTGGATTCACACACCACAAGTTACCAGCTTTGGCAGAGCCAAATCTGGTGCAGGAGGAGCTCTTGACTGAGACAAGTTTTACTTTATAAAGGTTCACAAACACACTGCAGGCTTCTGAAAAAAACCTACACTGTGGCTGTGAAATCTGGGAAGCTATCTGAGGAGATCAAAGTGAGGAGAAAGAGATGGGAGAGGGATGATGACATACATAATGAGAGTCCCAACAGGAGAGACAGACAAAGGCTGTGGAAAAGCAGATGCCCAGATTCAAGGACAGGAAAGAAAAATACTGTTGCCACAACTGAGACTACTGCTAATTCTGCAGCTACTACATGTGGACTATGTTAGCCCTGCTAAAATGTGAATGTAAACCAAAAAGTCACAAACCTTTTCAGATTTTGCTGACAATCAATTAGGAGCCAAAATTGTAAAAATCTTTATTTGTTAGTTTAAAACAGAAGCATTGTAAGAGACAGACATGACGCTCAAAGAATCCTGAACTGAAATCTGTGGGAGAATTCTGTAATGCCAAAGATGGCGGTTGTCCCTCACCTCCCACCAAAGGGCCAATCAACAGCCGGGAAACATAAGCCAATCATGTTGGTGCACTGCTGAAACTCCACCGTAGGGATCCACAAAAGCTTCAACTGTGCAGTGCCAGACATATCCTCTCGTTATCATATTCAAAATGTAAGTTAGTGTAGTTATTGTGTTTCTTGGCTTTCTGTGTACATAACATGAATTAGTGGCATTTATTCAGTGCTTTGCTGGGATGAACCAGAAGTGACAGTTTTGGGATAAGAGAGTGAAGGGCTAAGTTATTAACTAGGGCTGCAAGCTTGGTTAGAAAGCTGCTTCTGTATGGCTCCAACACAGAGACACCGATGCCTTCTAATTAGTGCTGATCTAAATAAAATACTACTAGAATTTCACTCACCAGTACTGAAGCATGGACTTCTTGAATGGACTGTGCCTCACAGCAGGCCATATTATCTTTTTAGATAATTCTACTAAAATACTGCAAAAGGCACTAAGAGCACAAACCCGATTGAGAGGTCCAATTTAGTGACTCTAATTAGTGGAGGTGAAGCCTAGCAGACAGCGATCGGCTAGAACTGCCTGTGTCAGTCAAAGCAGCCATGTCCCCCTAACGTTACACTGGGCGGCTGTAGCTCAGGAGGTAGAATGAGTCGTCTGCTAATCGGAAGGTCAGTGGTTCGATCCCTGGCTCCCCTAGTCTGCATGCCGAAGTATCCTTGGGCAAGATACTGAACCCCACGTTGCCCCTGATGCATTCATGTGAGTGTGTGTGAATGTTAGTAAGCACTTAAGTATAGATAAAAGTGCTGTATGAATGTATGTGAGACTGGGTGAATGTGGCCTGTAGTGTAAAGTGCTTTGAGTACACAGAAACTGAGTAGAAAAGAGCCAAATATATGTACCAGTCCATTTACCATTTACTTAACAAAATCCAGATGATTGAGGTATAAAAAATAGTCAGGCTCAAGTGGCCTTTAGAGGAGCTGTGGGTTTTGGCACTTCCACGTTGGATAATTTTTCAGCGCTGGAGGTTGATGCTTGGGTTCCTAACTGTTTCATCTGTGTGGAGGCTGGCATACCTACACATCTTAATTGCTGTAACCATGATGTGAATTAGCATGGAATTTGCTCAGTGCTCTTAGGAGAGACTTTCAACATAACAGCACTCTGGAGTGACCCATTAATGAAGCTGTGATCTTGTGAAACTGTGCACATGTGTAGTTGAAGTAAAGCCTGCGTGAAGAAAGAACCTTTAAACCTCATTCTGAAGCAAAGTCAACAAGCAGATGTGAAACAGTTTTTATACTCTGGTGACCATTGAAATTGAAATTATGGCTGTCTTCCTATTCATTTAAATAGGGGCTCCTATTAATGCAAAATAACTACCGGAGGTGTTGCCAAGATGGCTGCCGAGGGGCGAGACCTGCTTCTAGAAGGACTTTGCTTAAAATTTATAAAATTATAGACAAAGACTTTGTTTTTCAGCTAGACTTTTGTACTCCTTAACTTTTCAGTTCTGCATTTTATCATTAGATTTGGGTACTATATTTTGTAAGGGGTGTTTTTAAAAGTTTGTAATTAAATTAAATTTCTTTGTATTGCCGCCTTCACAAAGTTCAAAAAATATCTGCTGCTTCTAATAATTCAGCACTATTACTGTAGCACACTTTTAGTTTAGTTTGAAAAGAAAACACAAAGTTCAATGATCAGTCCAATTGAACTGCTTCAAAGTTTCATTACAGATGTCCAAAAACTTTGAATTTGGAATCAAACAACATAGTACAGAGTTATTTTTTTTCTATGAAACCAAGAATATTATCTTTAAAGTGCTATATGCTTTGTATTAAAAGGTAAAGACGTGGTAAGCCGGGTAATCTCTGCTTAAATTCAAAGTCTGATGAAAGATCAAAAGAAGTGTGGATGAGTAGAGAGTGGTGCAATAGCCTGAAGAGTTTCATAAATGAAGCATGGACATTAAAAAAAAAAAAAAGGCAGCATAAATTGGCCCATCTACCATGAGTGAATGGATGGAGAGACGCTGGGTGACTACATTACAAAGGTCAGTGCCATCCATTTCAACAGCATACCAGTGGATTTCATCGAACGCTGTTCCAATCAGAAATGAGCAGCAGGGAAACCAATTAAACTTGAATACCTCAGCTGTCTGCCAGAGCTCCGCTTTCTCTTTTGGACCATTTCCACTGCGTGACGGTCACCACAGCCTTCACAGGCTCTGATTAGACAAGAGAGATCAGGCTGACAGAACCAATAACGGGTCTCGTTGTCAGCAATCTTTGTTGTAATGAAGAGTCATAATTGTGTCAAAAAAAAAGGAGGAAGTCATTCATTAGAGTTATGAAACTCTTTGCAATACAGTGCTGCAGTTTATTCCAACCAAATTAACGCAACATTACAGCATTTGTCTGAATACTTATTGCACAAGATCAAATTTGATTTTTTTTTTTTTTTATCGCATTATTTGCAATTAAACAATAACTCAGGTGTGAACAGACAGGAAACTTTGTGTGTGGTTTTGTACAAGGCTACATGCATACTTTTTCAGGGGTTCAGTGTGTGAAAATGAAAATTAACTTAACTGTCGCTTCACATTTGCTGATTGAATGAAGGTCTGTGCTGCATCTTAAGTAGGCAGATCAGCCCCATTAGTAACAGAGATGAGACATTCAATTAGAAAACAATTCTTTGTATTAGAAATGACACAGGAGAGCTACTGTTTGTGAAACAAACACTCTGGGGTAGTCTTTCATCAGCGAGTGAGTTGTAATTTAATTATATCTGAGTCATCATCCATTTGCACCTTTGTTGGCAATAAATAAGATTTCATGAAGAAAAGCTTTGGTTTGCAGATGTTTTGGCAATTAACACAGTAAAGGTTCAAGATGACAAGAGCCAGAGACAGCAGTACTTGTGCTGTAAGCAGGTTTATTCTAGTTAACTAAAACTAAACTAGCTGTCAAAAAACATTTTAGTTAACTCAAAGAATAATAAAGACTAGACTTAAAAAAAAAAAGAGAGAATTAAGTGAAACAATATTGTGTTCTCACAAAACAAACTAAAATAAAATGAAAATGTACAGGAAATGTCTTTAATTTTAGTCGTTGTCAGATTGTTTAAATTTGTTATCACAGCCAGCCTGATGAGGCTCTGATGCTTTTTTTTTTTTTTTGAGACTTGGGATCTGTACCTTATGTGAGTCAGCTGTCTTCAGAACTGCGTTTGTAATGTGATATCTATTGTAAATAGATATCATATAATATACTTAAGATGACTAAACCTAACTCTGAAACTAATAAAAAAAGAAACTATAAAAAATTCATGTGAAACAAGCAAACTCACCATGGAAACTAACTGAAACTGAAAATAAAAATTCAAAACTGTAGCAACTCTGACTGTAACAATACAAATACACATTGATATGTTTTCTCACATTTTGTCATGTTCAGCGGATAGACCTGTATATTCAGTTAATGAATCGGTCTATTAAACAGTGAGACAAGTCACATGTTCTTAAAGTTGATGTCTTCAAACAGCTTGTTTTGTCCAACAGTGATTTTGTAATGTTTTTTGGAAGTCTACGTTTTACAGATCACAGTTTATAATATAATTTCCCAACATTTACTTTGTAATTCTTCAGTACATAAAAAAATGTACTGGTTCTTACTGTTGCTTTAATGTCACAATGAGGGAACAAGGTAATAATAATTGTGATATTTACAGCAAGGGCAATAAATTATTCTGTACTGGGTACCTACAGGTATTTTAGATAAAGGGAGAAGAGAAATACAAACATTTTGTAAGTACTGAGTACCTATAGGAAACCCTGAACTCTTAAAGGAACGGGGAAATAAATTACACTGCAAGTGTTTTTGTAATCACTGGGGTACCTACAAGGTATTTTAGAGGAACAAGGTGGAACAAAACATTTAAGTACAGGGTAATTAGAAGAAGGGAGAAATAAATTATACTATAAGTATTTGCTACCGCTTGGGTCTATATTTAAAAACATTGTATTCCTTACCACTTCTACGCTGATGATACCCAGATATACTTGCCACTTAAACCAGACACAAACTCCTCCATAAATTCCCTAACCTGCTGTTTGGCTGATGTTAAAACTTGGCTCTCACAAAACTTCCTTAACCTTGATGAAAATAAAACAAATTTTTGTGATTCATCCCAATAATCGACAGGCAGCTACACTTCCCATAACTCTGTCATATCTTGGGTGCCTGGTATCATGTTTTAAACCTCAGTTAAAGAATCTCTGTTATTTTTATTCTTTTCTGAAATTTTGATTTTTAGATCAAATCAACTGTTAAAGCCAGCTTTTTTAAGTTAGACCATTTCTTTCTATGAACGACCTTAAGAAGGTGATTCATGCTTTTATCACATCCAGACTGCATTACTGCACAACTGCAGTTGGTTCAAAAGCCTGATTATATTTCACCTATCCTTAAATTGTTACACTGGCTTCTCAGTGATGTATAGGATTCATTTTAAAATATTGTTGTTCATATGTAAGTGCTTGCGTGGGCTTGCTCCAGGTTACCTATCAGATCTTTTACAATTCCCATGCTGCTTTCTTAGGTCTGTTGAAAACATACCTCTTCTCATTGGCCTTTTCAGTTTCAGATTTGTTTTAATTCACAGTGTCATTTACCCCAACTCTTTGATGGTTTTACTTACTGTACTGCACTTTGGTCAACATCTGTTGTATTTAAATGTGCTATATAAACAAACTGACTTGACTGTTTTGTTAGTACAGAGTAACCCATGATAATTAGAGGAAAAAATGGAAGATGACTTAAAGTATATTTTTAATTACTGGAAACTTACAAGTATTTTAGCAGAAGGGATTTTAAAAAAAACATGAAAGTGTGCACCTACAGAGTACTTAGATGAAAAGGGAATTAAATGTTCTTTAAGTATTTTTGTATCTACTGAGTACCGACAGGGGTACAGAAAAATGTTCTTATGTATTAAAGGAAAAGTGGTTAGTGCGGAAAGGAGGGTCATATTTATCTCTTTAAGCATTTCCACAGCATCATTTTCATCCACAGGAGGCAACTGTTTTCAGAAAAAACCTGCTCAGGACCAAACAGCAGACAGAAACAATTAGAGAGTAGAGAGTGAACACAGAAGAGCATTTGGCAACCAAAGAGCCTGAAATTTCCCTCCAGAGTTGGACCAAAAACAAAGCCAACATAGTGCTGTGCTTTATTCCAGTTAAATTAACGCAAATGATCATTTTTTAAGTGTTTATTTCCCTGCATTTGTTTGAACACTTATTGCATAAAATCAAATTTGACATGACTTTTTTTTTTAATCCACATACATTGCACAACCAAAGCTGAAAGAGAGTGAATATTGAACTTATATTTATCTGGTGGATATAAACACGGCTCCATATGAATGATAATAGTGCTTCATGTCTCCTGGATGCATGTAAATTATTGTTTTATATGTCAATGTTATTTTACCCCAAGTGTTTGTTTCTTTTGCAAGAGGAAGTCACATGTACACACTTCATCTCTGCATGTGGCAGCTTGGCTGGACTCCAAGTTTGAACACACAGCAGCTCACTGGAATACAATACTGACCTAATCTGATTTGAGAGTGTCCACCTGTCAGCTAACAAACAGTGGCATGATTGGATCATAACAATGTCATAGATTTGACTATAGAAGCTGGAGTCTCTGTTTATGTCTGCTGAGGGATACGACTGCCTCTCAATATTCACCTCAGCCATCTAGACACACCAGCATTACACTCAAGCATCCTGAGCAGGGTTGATGTTGATTTAGTTTAAATGCAGAATATGTAGTGTGACTGCACTTCACATAATAATGGGATCTTTGTTGGAGTGGCCTTCTTTGGTAAAGACATTTTCATTCCTTACACAATAAGTGACATTGAACAGGTACATTCCTTTTATTCTGTCTTTTGCACTCACTTCTTCTCTCACTGAACAAATTTGCTTTAAAATCCAAACAACCCTGAACACAAAAACTGACCAGGAGTCATTAATCACTACAGGAGTCTGAGTCACGCTGGCCTGTTTTACAGCTAAACCTTTAAACTGTTCTCTGATGACTGTCTGTCTCTCTGTGTCTAGGTTGGCATAATCGATGATGACATATTTGAAGAGGATGAGCATTTCTTCGTCCGTTTGTTGAATCTGCGTGTTGGTGACGCAGAGGGGATGTTCGAAAGTGACGAAGTGGGCGCCACCCCCAAAGCTTGCTTAGTTGAGCCCCTGGTCGCCACAGTGACCATCCTGGATGACGACCACGCTGGCATCTTCACGTTCAGCGAACGTATGGTGCGCGTGAGTGAGAGCGTGGGCACAATGGAGGTGACGGTGGTGCGCAACTCAGGCGCCCGTGGCACAGTGATCCTGCCGTACCACACCGAGTCAGGCACCGCCAAGGCCGGAGAAGACTTCGAGGAAGCCCGAGGAGAGCTGGAGTTCACCAATGACCAGACCAGGTGAGTCAAAATTAAGATCATCCATTTATTTTGTACATGTCATGTACATGTACAGTCTTAGCCAGGCAGGAGTAATGTTTTCCACTGTGTAAAGAAGAAAATTTGAGTTTACATATCTATTGGATGATTTGTATAAATGTATGTAAAGAAGTTCAAAGTGCTATTTTAAGTTTATCAAATTTAAGAACTTTCAGATCTACTCATGTGTTTAAGTTAAGCTTGTTCATGTCATTACAGTAACTAACTAACTTTGACAACTCATTCTAGCTTTTTTTTTCATCCTCTGTTAGAACACTGGCAATGACAATTCACTGCTCTTATTTTGAAAGTAAAGTTGCTGCTAACCAGATAGCTCCAGTCCTTCCTGTCTTGTGTTTCAGCCCTGGCTGGCTCTCTGGCCTGGTTGCTGTTGTGATCTTCAGTATCATTCAGCAGTTTGAGAGTTTCATCTTGTAGACTCTAATGTCACCATCTTGGACTGTAACTGGCAATGATTTTTCTGCTCTTGCTGGAGGGCAGCTTTGTGAGTCCTGAGTTGTGGGGAAAGGGCGAGTGATCCTCAGTGATCTGTCACAACCTCGCTGGGGTGAAAATAAGTTACACCAGGACAGATGTGCAGGGTACCAACTATGCAGACTTCCTGAGATCTTTTATCCCTTTCAGAATAACTTTATTGAGCAAATCCAGGTCATATGAAGTGTGTGTTGTTTGTACTTTGTGGTGCTTTGACATTGCTGCATTTAGTTTGTCATCCATCTGTAATAGTGAAGTCTTTTTTGTAGTGGTTGCAACAAACACAAAGATCATTTCCAAAGGGATAATAAATGGAACTAATTAAGGTTCAACTGTGCTTGTAAGCATCTTTTAGCTCGTTATTTTGGTGACTTTCATTAAACCTGTTGAGTGCTGTTTGTGCAGTCAGCTGGCTGCTGGCTGCCTGCCCAGCAGCCAGACACACAAAGGTACAGAACATCTAGACACTACAGAGATCAGTATTTTCTGAGGATTTGAGGGAGAACAAACTGGAGCTCATGACTCTACTAAATGTTGCTCTGTTCTGCTGTATGTGTGAGTATGAAACTGTGTGCTAACATACCAGCAATAACAAATTTATGAAAAGATAATATCTTGCCTCCCACTGGGCTAACAAAATCTGTTAATGCAGCTTTTACCATTTAAATCTGCTCCTTATGGAAGCAGATTGTTTTTTTTTTTCTTACATGAATGTAACTTATTTTTATGTCAGCAAGTAAAGAGAATACTTACAGGGCAAAATAGATTTATAATCCCATTACTTTAGGATCATGTTCAGTCAGGCGGTGTATGTCCCGTCCATTTAAAATGCTGAGTATTTCACAGCCCTCTGGCCTCCTGCTGCAGTTAATCAGTTAAAATGTAGGAAAAATAATCTGTCAGTTTCAGACTTTACTGCTCTGCATGTTTATACCTACAAAAGGGGATTACAATCTTTGAATAGTTCAGGGGATGAAATATAGATATTGTATGATTCCAAAAAAGAATTTTTATTGATTAGAAAATACGTGTTCACCTCTTCACTCCCACAAAGTTTATGTTTTATGGAGCCTGTCTATAGCAGTAAGAGGAATGAGCAGAGAGAGGTTTTAGCTCCTCATGTTGTTTTTTCTCATTACTGTTTACTCCTCTTCTATCCTCATCTCCAACCTCTTCTTGTCTCCCCTCCTCGCCTTTCCTCTTATTTATTCTCTCGTATCTCTTATCTTTTCTCCCCTCTTCACCTCTTTCAGCTCATACTCTCTTTTGTTCACCTTTGTGCCTGCCAGACAACAGTCTTATCAATTATTCATCACAGCTGACCTGAGGGCATGCCCAGCATGCTCATGTTGAATCCTCTCTAAGTTTGTGTGAAGAGCGCGGTGTGTTGGTCCGTGCATGGTGTGTTTGAGTGAGACTTCATATTTCATGGTAGTGTTTTGGAGTGAATCGATCAGAACCAAACGAGTGCTATCAGGATGGATTTGGTCATATTTTAAAGGATTATTATAGTGTAGCAGCTCTTCTTTATTCATTGCAATATTGAACATTTTGCTCACACGTTTTACTGAGAATTAGTGTTAATGTGAAGAATTACTGGGTGCAGTGGTGCTGAACTCCAGGGAGGACAGCTCGGTCTCATGGCAAAACATGAAATAGTCACAAAAGCAATCTGTTTGTTTGTGTTCATGGACACAAATTATCCTGTTACTTTCATGACAGTGAGCACAACTTTCAAACTAATGTATTGTAATAGGAAGTATAATTCCAGTCTGCAGGACATATGCTGCCAAGAGTCTTTAACAGGGGACACATCACCGTGGCAACAAAGAAAGGGGACCTTTAAATGTGGCATCTATTGTATTTTAACCCAAACAATGATCTTTTTCCAAACCTAGCCAAGTAGTTAGCCAAGAGTAATAAAATGTAATTGAAATGTAAAAATCTGTTGCATGAGGAATTCGAACTTTGGTCTCTGCTGTGAGCGGCAAAATTACTTACGCCAATACAAATGTGGAAAGATGGAAGTTTTCACTTTGTGTACATGAAAATGAATGAATACATATGAGACTGGTCTGATGAAAATTTGTGTTCAGAGCAACAAAAATTCATGTCCAGGAACACAGAAAATTTGAAAATCTGTGTCCAGAAATGCAAACTAATAAATTAACCCTATAATGACAAATTGAAAACAGAATTAAATACATTTTTTTGTAAATTTATTAAAAAGAAAAACCTGAAGTATCATATTTGCATAAGGATTCAAACCTTTTGCAAAAGCACTTAAAATTTAGCTCAAGTTCCTCCCATTTCTCTTGATCATTGCTGAGATGTTTCTACACTTTGATTGGAGTCCACCTGTGGTAAATTAAATGTGGTAAATTAAATTGACTGGACACGATTTGGAAAGAAACACACCTCTCTATAGAAGGCCTCATAGCTGACAATGCATATCAGAGCAAAAACCAAGCCATGAGGTCAAAGGAACTGCCTACAGAGCTCAGAGACAGGGTTGTTCCAATGCACAGATCTGGGGAAGGCTACAAAAACATTTCTGCTGCACTGAAGGTTCCCAAGGGCACAGTGGCCTCCATAATTCTCAAATGGAAGAAGTTTGGCACAACCAGGACTCTTCCAAGAGCTGGTTGCCTGGCCAAACTGAGCAAGTGAGAGAGAATGGGCCTTAGTGAGAGAGGTGACCAAGGACCCAATGGTCACTCTGACTGAGCTCCAGAGATCCTGTGTGGAGATGGGACTAAGTTCCAGGAGGAGCCCTCCACAGATCTGGACTTTATGGCAGAGTGGCTAGATGGAAGCCTCTCCTCTCCTACCCAATACCATCCCAACAGTGAAGCATGGTGATGGCAGCATCATGCTGTGGGGGTGTTTTT
>VUQI01010040.1:0-13171 GCA_015106735.1 Paratilapia polleni
CAGCAGGACAATGATCCAAAACACAGCAGCAAGTCCACCTCTGAATGGCTGAAGAAAAACAAAATGAACACTTTGGCCTAGTCAAAGTCCTGACCTGAATCCGATTGAGATGCTGTGGTATGACCTTCAAAAGGCGGTTCATGCTTGAAAACTCTCCAATGTGGCTGAATTAAAACAGTTCTGCAAAGATGAGTGGGCCAAAATTCCTCCACAGCGCTGTAAAAGACTCATTGCCAGTTATCACAAATGCTTGTTTGTAGTTGTTGCTGCTAAGGGTGGCCCAACCAGTTATTAGGTTTAGGGGGCAATCACTTTTTCACAGAGGGTCATGTAGGTTTGGATTTTTTGTTTCCCTTAATAATAAAAACCTTCATTTAAAAACTGCATTTTGTGTTTTCTTGTGTTATCTTTGTCTAATATTTAAATTTGTTTGATGATCTGAAACATTTAAGTGTGACTAACATGCAAAAAAATAAGAAATCAGAAAGGGGGCAAACACTTTTTTCACACCACTGTACATTCAGCTTCCTCTATGCTCTATTTTTAACCCCCTCCCTAATAATGAAAGCTACAATCTTGATTGACTGGCTAGCTTTGGAAGTGAAGTTTATGATTGAAGCTGACAATTTTCCATATTTTTACTATTGTCAGGAAGTCCCATGAAAAATCCAAGCCAGCAAGGAATTATTCCATTTCAGTGTTTTCACACTCTGCCAGGATGTGTGTCACCGTCATTCTGAAGCTGTTTATCTGAGAAATCATCACAAACAGAACACTGCTTTTACCAAATGTAACAGGAGTGGATTTGATAGGAACTATTTTCTGTAGCGGAATAATACACATATTGTGCACTTGGGATAATTAATGTCAGCTGGTTGGTGTATGTGGGATGGGATTAAAATAAACTACACTGCATTTATCACGAAGTACCAGCCCACTGGTGTGTGTTAATAGTTTTTGGAGTTTTTGATTAAAAACAACTGGCACATAGATTTTGGAATTTGAGAAGTTTTTGTGGATAGATTTCTACTTTAATGCAAGAAACAGAAAACAAGAAATGTAAGATGCAACCAGATAATGCAACCCACTAAATAATACTGCAGGCTATATGCTCTATATGTAATATTTTATTGATCCCTGTGGATCAATAAAATATTACATGTTCTTTTGTTTTCACTCTCCTGGCAGGTCAGGGTTAGTTACAGAACAGCAGCAGCATGAAGAGATTCACAACTTGGCTCAAGGACACCTGAGCACAGCTGTCACAACTCACTGACTGAACCTTTATGAACAAACCAACCCTTCACAACTATGAAATGTAAGGAACATCAGTATTTCCATGCAATGGATCAATTTTTGTTTAAGCTTTTATTGTTTTTATATATCAAGGTTATTTTTTAACACATTGTGATCTCAAAGGAAGGAAGAGAAGGGAGTGAGATAATGTCCCCCCTGTGAAAGTCAAATCTTATTTCTCCCTAATGAATCACTGACAGGTTTCTGGATGCATTCAGTTCATAGTCTTTAATCTTCACTCCCAAGTCGCATATCAAGCCACAGATGGTAAAGGCAAAATGAACACACCACACATTTCACCAACTGACTGTGCTTCACACTTTGTCTTATATTCGAGCAAGCATGTCATGAACTGCACAGGATCAGTTGGTTCAATCCCTGTTCTCTTCAGAGACTTTTTAGAAACATGGAAGGCTCTAAGGGGACTAGCTTGCTAGGCCGTGCAGTCTCTGTTGCTTATGTTTTCACAGCATGAAGTTTGTACAGTATTTCTAGCATGTTCAAAGAATGTTTTCTATCATTTAAGCAGGTAGACATGGCTTTTTATGCAGCATTTTCGGAATGCAAAGAACTTAAGTCCCAAGGAGATGTTTCCGCTCAACCTATCACCATAAATGACTGATGTCTTCTTTACTTTTGCATGACTTCTTCCTGATTCCTCTGCAGAATCCACTGACCTCTCTCTTTTTTTTTTTTATTGCCTCTGCATGCTGTGCCCTCCAGGGCTGCAGCTCTGGACAAAATGTGAACAAGCAATTGATGGGTAGCTGTAGACTCAAACGTGAGTGCCCAGCCTTCTCTCCTATCACCACAATGATTCATGTTGCTTTGACCTTGCCACTGTTTCATGTTGTTATTTCATCAATTTTTTATTTCTAGGTCCCACGTTTATTTAAAGAGCCTCAGTGGGTCATTGGTGTAATACGACCACAACAAACACAGCTCCAAAAACAATTATACTGATGCTCATTAATATTGGAATTACATTTTGAGAAGATATTTTCAAACTATAATTTTCTCTTTTCCTCTCCCTCCCTCCCTTGGGTTTAACTTATGAAGAAAGTTCTAATCACCTTAACCTCGATGCAGCAGAAAAAACTGTCTTTGTGGCTTTGCTTTAAAATAATCTCTTTTTTAAAATTATTTTACTTTATTAGCATGTCTAGAAAGAAAGTTTCCATTGAAAGAATGTTCTTATCATTGTTCTTTTAAGCAGATGTTGTATGTTACAGTACCAGTGTGGTAAAGAAATATTTCTTGAATATTAACTACACATCTAACGCCTTCTTCACCACCCGATGTTTTCTTCATTACATTTTACCAACACAGCTGTGACTGATAAGTAGGTCAGGTTTAAAAAGATTACAAGTGTGTATTACCACATTAAGCACAAATCGCTGCCATGATATACAGTATCAACTAATGATGTATCACAGATCAAAAAAGATCCAGATGAATGAAACGAAGAATGCAGTCTTTACTGCCTGCTGACATTTAATTATGTGAGGCATTTCTAATGTGTATTAATGAGTTTTAGCCACAGAGATATCTTTGTAGATAAAACAAATAAGTATATATGTATATAAATAAAATATGCACTCACCACTTTATTAGGCACAGCAGTTCAACTACTCACTAACGCAAATATTTAATCAGCAGCAACTCAGTGCATTTAGGCATGTAGACACAGTCAAGATGACCTGCTGAAGTTCAAATGTTCAAGACTTTGAATGTGGCATGGTTGTATATATGTGCAGAGAGAGAGAGAGAGAGAGAGAGAATCACTTTTGATAAGGTAAGCTAAGGTCAAGACAGAAGAGTGAACACTGATGTGAAATAGATTCATGTGTATTGATTGTTTTGCACCCATTAAATGTGATTACTGTTGGCTGAGCAAAGCAATGCACATTCAATAGTTTGCTCCAGTACACAGGTTATCAAGCAGCAGTTTTTGAAACAACAAGAACAACATGCTTATTTAAACTGCTCTAATTCGCTAAGGATGAAAAGGTTAATGGAAAGAATATCAAAATCATATAATATGAGGTTGTGGGAGATGCTGAAGAATCTGTGTTTGGGGTGGGAAGATTGTGGGGCTATGTTTGAAGTTTTTGCGTTATGTCTAAAATGATACAAAGTCTATCCTTTTTCAACAACCATTTAACTCACAATTCATACATTTGCATTACATTAAAGCTGGTCAGTCCATCACTTTAATCTAGACTGAAATTTCTTAAGTTATTCTTCTGTAATAAATATCATGAGGACAATAACAGTCCCTGTTTACAGTCTTCTCCTTCTTACTGTGGTGATCCTCTGCCTTTTCTTTTAGGGTATAATTTGTGGAACATTAATGTTCTCTTCAAAACAAACTGTGGAAACTTTAGTGCTCGGCACCTTTTTTCTAGACAACCATCATCTGCTAAAAATTTAAATTTGTTCAGCACAAATGCTAACATACATATTGGCATTGCAGTGGCAATTATGCCAGCATCAGCACTGAGCTCAAAGCACCAAGAAATCATATAGCCTCAGAGCCATTAGCACGGCTGTTGACTCCTGTTCATTTCAAAGTTTGATGCTAGTCCAGTTGTTAATATTGTCTTTGCTGTGAAATTGTTGCCATTCCAGTTCAGATGATTCTACAAAAGAAAAGAAAATAGACTGGTTTTGTCATCCCAAGATGCCAAATACTGTGGTTCTGTTAAATATCTTTGGCATCCCAGAGATATGAACAAACTGTCCTTTGTTGGAAATATTGGATGGCAAGAGACGATGGTCCTCTTTTACAAAGCAACAAAGCCAGCATTTGAGGTTGGAGGTTGGTGGCGTAGTAGGTCACAAGGCTATCAGCCAGCAGAGCGTGAATCGTGTCCCATTTGGGTTTCATTTTGTTTTGACTTGTTAGTTTTGATTGCGCTCTTTTTACTTTCCCTTTCACTGAGCGGTTAGAAGCCCAGCGATGGATCGGCGACCTGTCTGGGGTGTACCCCGCTGCTCGCCCTATGACAGCTGGGATAGGGTCTGGCCCAACCGTGACCCTGAATTGGATAAGCGGAAGAAAATTGATGGACTGTTTGATAAGGTTTAGCAAAACATTGTGGCTTGGGTTAAAATATGCCTTTCATAACAGGGCTTTAAAGTGTCACACCAAGAGGTCATTTACAGGTGAGTATGTGTTTGAGTTAGGAGTGAAACCTTTTGCCATAAATACTGTGTGTCGTGGCACCGGCACTTATCTGAAAAATGCCAGTGGGTTTGACAAAACTCTGACATCCTGAGAATGAGAACTGGCTGTTCTCAATTATCTACTCTATCACAGCATTTGTCATCATTTTTTCATTATATCTTTCCTTTTGTCATAATTTAATAACCAAAAGGACTCAGATGCAAACCCAGAAACTAACCATGATTTTATTATTATTATTTCAATAAGGAGAGATCACTTGGAAAAATGAACATGATTTATTGTGATACAGAATTAATTCATATATTTGGCGATTAGAGTCCGATGACCCATCGCGGCAGAGCGGAATCCCAACGGTGATAGGATTTAGGATAGGACCCCCCGGAGTCTAGACGCTGGTGGTGGTGAAGATGGAGATGAAGGCTTGGATGGGTTCTGAGTGACCAGAGTGAGGTGGAGATGGGGAGGAGGTGGGTTGCACAAATGAGAGTCTGAAAGACAGAATGACAGAACAGTACTGACATTTAAAGCACGCGGGTTGGAGGCTGATTGGCTTGCTGAAGGCGGGCAAAAACGTGATTGGATGAGAGCAATGATGTCAGTACTGAGTTTGACAGCGTGGGAAAGAGGAAGTGATGTATAGAACAGACTGGCACCCGAACACCCAAGAAGCCGACAGATGAGTGATTACAGATCTTTCTTATTGAACTTACGCATAAGCTTCATTATGATGGTTTATTTTACAGCGGGTCAAGCACAAAACACTATAAGCAATGCTCACCAGGAACAGGTCTAAAGCAGTAATGAGATGGAGAGTGGAGAGGTGGGTGGAGAGTGGGCAGGTAGGTAAGTATTTTGTTAGTCAAAGTCCTTTCTTTTCAAGCAGGGGTCCAAGGGAAAACTCCAAACATGCAGGGAGATCCCAGCCACCAGAATAACCAGAGATGCACCACAGGATATTAGGAGGTGAGATGGAGAAAAAGGGTATTTGACAAGAAGGACTGAATACAAACAAAACTGAATACAAATCACTAAACTACAGCTTGATGTCACCCCTTGAAGAAACAACATCGGTCTGGCAAAGAGTGGATGAATGAACCGTTCCTTAACAACACAGCCTTGATGAGGAGATGACTAGCAGGTGCATGTAGGTGGATTAATCAGCGGCTCATCGAAAGACCCGCATCCAGGCGAGACCTCACTGCAGCAGGGAGGGTCTTGCACCTGAGAAGAGGTAGGAGAGGAGGAGAAAGTGAGAGTATGGAAGTTAGATTCTACCACAAAAAAAACCCCCAAAACAAACAAAACCAAAACATTTTTTGAGTCAGAGGTCTGGGTTATTATCTCTAAATTTCAATTTACTAATTCAAACTTCTGAGAAAATAGCTTGAAATATTTACTTATGGATGTCAAAAAATGTTTTTTTTTGTTGTTTTTTTTTTCAGTGGGGCAAACAAGCTTCCATATGAGACATATAAAGAGAGAGGAGTAAAGAAAGGAAGAGGCAGGCACTACTGGCCATGACACCTTTATTCTGTTAAATTAAATTATTCTTTGTAATTATTAATTAAGTTAAATTTACTGGCCTTTGTAAATCCAATATTATGAAATTGCATTATTAAAAGAGCAGAAATACCTCATAATGCACTACTGCTGTAATGCATTTTAGTGTATACCCTGCAAGACTTAAACATAAAAATATAAATTAATAGATTTTATTTTAGATAACAGACTAAAAATCAATTTAAGAAATAATTTTAATTCATAAAATGTGCAAGGAACAGAACTGTATTGTACAATCATTCATTCCCAAAGAGAAGTCTGTAAGTGTAATTATACAAAGATTAAAAGTGGGCAATGTTGTTTTAGTATTTCTTAGCTTATGCATAAGATGTTTATACATTTGAGTGCAGACAGGCATACTAATTGGAACATGAATATTCTACATGTTTTTTGTGTGTCTGTCATGTATTTTTGTATAAATACATGCATGTGCATGGTGGGTTGGCTCCACTAGAGCACTCACTAGACGTCTACATAAACCCTAAAGCTATGCAGTTCCATATAATATCAGCTCTTTACAGAAAGCGGCGTACAGTGGCTGTCTCTTCTCAGAATGGAGACAGCATATGAGAATATTCATGAGTTCTTTCATAATCTGTCATGTCCTTTGGCAGCAAGGAAAGGCCATGCTTATCGGCTCTATGTTCTGTCTGCTGCCCACAAGACACAGGTTCCTAATTTGTTACTGCCAGAATGGCCTTGACAAAGGAAACGAAATTTTAAATGGATGTGGTGTTAATCATATGGTCTTACAGCACTTTATGTTGAATTCATTTCTCTCTTTTTTTTCTCTTTAGCTATGCAGAGCAAAATCCCCCTCTGAGAAATTAGAAATGCAACATATATTGTGTCTGTCTGCAGTGATTAGCCTCATCATAATATGGTAAATGCCTGGTAAATGCTGAAACTGTAGATTTTTAAATGCCTCTGAGACTTTAAAGCGGTATTATCTACTTAGTAAACTCCTTCCCATTGTGAGTCAATGCAAAAATCAAATGAAAATGATATCCAGGTTAATGTTGCAGTAGAATGAGCACTACAACATTTTCTTGAGGTTTATGAAGTATAGAATATTGCATGTAATGATTTAATGTAACTAAATAAATAGAGGTCATAAAATGCCAAACTGGCTTGTAAATGGTTATTGGCAAGCAACGGGGGTGTTGTAAAGAAAGCATCTGTTGCGAGTAATGTGTTGCAACTTGGCATCTTGGTGTTGTCACAAAGTAATGCCACTTGTAATTATTAACAATGGCTGAAAGTCGTCACATTTAAGTACCTCTCTAAATAGATTTGAAATAGCATTTTTTTGTTGTGGGAAATATTCTTTATGAATATTCAATTTACTCTTCTGTTGAAAGGTCGCCTGTTAGACACCTGACTTCAGAGTATGTCCCTTCCTACAAGTGGTCTAAAAACACCAAAAATGCTCCACTGCACTGAATGATCACTTCTAAAGGAAAAATCGATGAGCTTTATCTCGTTTGTCACTTCTTCTTCTTCCACCCTCCCCTCTCCATTTACCTGTCTCCCTCGACTAATGGAGTGATGATTTGGAAAGTATTATGAGGCTAAAAATCGGCTCAGTGAGCTGCACGCAACTGCATGGCCAGCTCTTTGATGGATATCCCTGTTCTGATTGCCAAAGCTCAGTGCCATAAAAGGAATCTTTTAGCAGCGCCCCTTACAAGTCTAAGAAACTGATGCTGAGATCAGGCTATCTGGATACTGTAGGGGGATCAGCAACTGGATAATGAAACTCCCCTGCAGACAAGCATGTAGACATGCATGTTCACAAGAAAGCGAGGGCTGCCAGAAGGACACACACACACACATCCACACTCAACTGCTTCATGACTTATCAGCTTTTCTCTCTCAATTCCCAGGTCTGGAGGTGGCGATGGTAGTTGTGCTGTGCTGGAGGACAAGGAGAGATTGGAATAGGAGAGCGTTAGAAAGAGTAATTTCACTGCTGGTTTGTCAAACACCTCCACAGTCAATCTCACCAGCCTTATCAGTGCACGAAGAAGCTCCTCTCTATCACTATCCTCTTCATCTTCCTTCTAATGGGCTGCTGAATTCCATGTGTCATGACCACTGTAATACAGTATATCTGTTATGCATTGGTCATTTCTATTGTGATTTATTAGAAGTGGATAAAAGTATATGATCTATCTATCTATCTATCTATCTATATATTTTTATATTTAAATACGTATATATGTATGTATATGTATATGTAGTAGTTAAGATAATACAGCTGCACTCATTTCACATTTCATCGGTGTGTAAATCTTTGCCTAGAGTGTTTCTCATTTCAAATAATGGCAGAAGGAGCATCTTTCATACTAGAATTCATTTGAGATGAATGTACCTCGAACTCGTCTTGCAAATATTTAATGAAAACAGGGATTCTGTTATATATTTATTTGGCTCACGTTACACAGCTGCATTAAAGTTAATGATTTTGCACAGACATTTTTTCTGAATTAGATAGTCTTCACACTTTTTGTGCAGAATGTCAGAAAGTAGTGGACAAGCTAATTGCTTTACCACCATTTACTCTGCAAGCTCGTCTTGTCCACCTTGGTTGCTCAGTAGAGTGGCTGTAACTGAACACAGAACATGATGTCTTTTTACAAGTCATCTCATTTGCATTATCTCAGCGACATGTTAAAAAAAACAAAACAAAAAACACACAAAAAACCCCCAAAAAAACAAGTAAAGCACAGTATATCATAAAAAGAGCACTGGCTGAGAGCAAAAAAAAGCTCCCACCCACACACCAGCACAAAACCACCCCATGCCACACCTGCATCAACAACAAATCAAACAACTGCAGAAAATGAACAGGCAGTCTTGTTAGTAATCTGTACTTTTAGACCCGTTCAAACAAGGTTCTTTTCAGTAACACTTGACAATCCACTCACAACAGGGTAGTGACTGACAGGAGTTGGTCCTTTTTTCTTGCTGCTAGCTCAGTTGGTATTTTTCTTTGTCTTCAGAAATCAGCCAAAGAACTATAATCAGTCATCGATCTAGCTATAAATCATTCAGTGCACTGATGCACACTAGCAGTTTGAGGAATCATTTCATTGCGGCTTAACAAGATTATTCATACATTTACTGTAAGATGTTTTACTTGAAGGTTGATAAAGCAAAGAAAAGAGTTTGTTTGGATGAAGAATTTTAAGTGTCATCTTTGTTTTTGTAGACTTCAGCTGCTAATTTTGCAGTTCTTTTTCTTAACTTTTCAGTTGCTTTTGCTTTGACTGCAGGCACACAGCAAGGGGCAGACCAGTCTGAGCTTCAGTGCACATCCATTCAAATAAAAAAAAAACAAAAAAAAAAACAAACCAACAACAAAATTGGAACAACTCTTTCCAGTACACTATTGTTTGCCAGATGTTTTCAACTCATCTTGCCTTCATCAAGACATGTTTAGTTTTGTCACATAATGCATGTCTGTCTAAAAAGGATACAATAGATGTCTTATTCAGACTTTGCAATTAAAGGCTGCCGTGCAAAACACAAAGATGTTTCATGCATGCATATCACTAAATTATGTCCCGTCTGTGCACTGCATCTGTTCTTGGGGTGTTAAAAATAGTAAAAGTGAAAGGTCACATATATTTTAGGTACAGCAGAGGAAACAAAAACAATTGCATAAAATACAATTTTTCTCATTTATTTTGGAAAATGTAAGCATTCAACAGTGACTCATTGAATGTAGCTGTCAGGCACTCTCATTCTGGCATATTATCAATTAAAGAAAATGACACAAATGACTGGGTAATGATTGTAAGTAATGACAGTGATCTTTCTTTTATACTCAGATGAATAAAACAAAGAATATCCATTAAGATGAGTGCATATTGCTGCTAATACAGTACCAACCAAAATCCCTTGCTTGCCTCTGAATCGTTGAATGTCACTCACTTGTGAACAAGATGCTATTGAGATAATTGAAATCTTTTTTTTTGGATACTTTTTCATGTTTTCCAAAAACTAAGAGACATATACTTAAAATCGTGTGGTAGCTGCTCTCTCTGAGTTGAGAGTGAGTAATTCCATCATTTCTTTTTTGGCAGAGAACCTCAGCATCAGACTTAGACTGACTCTCCTCCCAGTCGCTTCACACTTTGCTGAAAACCTCTGCAGTGCATGCTGAACAGCATGATGTGATGAGGCCACCAGAGCCACAACTTCAAAGAGCAGAAGCAATTCTGGGGTCTTCAAGTTAGACGCTCTCATTTGCACTGCTGTGTCTTGAGATCATGTCAACAGAAATCACGAGCAGGACCAGAGACAAGGGACGACTCTGATGGAGCCAAACACCCACAGAAAGCATGCTTAACTTCCTGCCAAGAATAGTACAACACAGCTTTCACTCCAGTTATATAATGACAGCACGTTCTCATTCCCAGGGCGTCAAATGCTGCCATTTTGTCAAAGTCACTGTCATCTCATAATATGCAAGAAGTGTCATCTAGCGTGACACCCCAGGTTATGGGAATGGTGAGACAGGTTTCTCACTCCCAACTTTTTAGATATGGATGCTTATAATGGATCTCTTTGTGTTACATTTAATCACACTGGGTAAGCACATGGGTATTTTAACCCAAGTCAAGATTTTTCCTTGACTTATGTAGTTGGTGTCTAAACATAGCCAAGAAGCAAGTGAAAGCAGAAGCAAAAACAAAGTGAAAACAAAACTCCTTATCAGGACACAAACTGAGTTCTTTATTATGCTTTAAATCAAAGCCATTATCTCTCTCTCTATTTAATATTGCTACCACTTGTGCTTCAAGGCATTAACAACAACTGACACCATGTGCTTGTCACAAGCCTTCTCTAAGTCCTCAAAGCATGTGCTGACTGACTGCGCAATCCTTTGCAACATCTAGTTTATTTAGCATTAAATAAAATGCATACAGACATGTTTGGTCTAAATGTAAAAGCAACATTTCCAGGAAGGAATAAAAACAGCTTTGATGTTGAGCCTTGCCATTCATTACTAAGTCAATTTAATGGGATTTAAAAGAATTAAATTCATTGAATGCAGTGTTCAGCTTTCATTGTTTAATGCTCTCCCCCCCACTGTGGGGCCAGTGGTTGTAATCTTTCAACTGCAACATGAAAAATTACTAAAATCAGTCAGAAGTCAGGAGGTTTACATATGCAGCTGTAATAAGAAACTTATCTACATGCAGCTATCATCAAACCACCTTTATGCCTCAGTGTACCAATTAAATATAACAAGGTGTATAGCGATTCACCTGTTTGTATTATCGGCCTCGGCAGACTGTAGATGTGATGCTGCTGCTGGGAGTCGACTGCTGATTGGAAGTGTGAATGTAAACATACACACAGACAAAGTAATGTTTATACCACTTCAGAAGATGTTATATTGACTTACATTAATGTCTCAGAAGACCCTAACATTAACCATAGTTTCTGCCTGTCTATTCCTAACCTTACTCTGATCTTAAACCAACATTTTACCTTCTGTAAACAGATTTATGTCCCCACAACATGAGCAATACAAGCACACATACACAGAAATATTGTAAGAAGTTCATCGCTTCTGAAGAATTAATTCAAAAGTGTCAAAGTGTCAGAAGCTGGAGCATGACAGTGGGTCAGTATTGCGCTGGCTAAAGAAGATACAATTAATCTTCGTTCCCACACATGCATCCAGAATCCATTATAACCCCAAACAAAAGTGCAGGTGGAAGCATTCACTCAGCTGTGACTTCGGGTTAAATTTTGGAAAAAAATATTGAGGAAAGACAGGCCATTTCTGTTTCTGCATAGCAACATTTACAAAGTCATGCTGCTTTCTTCAATCTTTTAAAGGGTGATGTAAAAACATTCAAATCCATATTGCATAGATCTGAATATGTTTTTTCTTTTATGTCTGTAGTTTAAATCAAAAGTATCCAGGTCACACTGAAATATCAGAAGTAAATATAATTTCACTCCGTTGCCCACTGAAGTCTTAGAGAAAGGCGTTGCCATTTTAAAGCCAATTGAATACCCATTTATGCTATTGATTATGTGTCACTGTGTGGCTTGAACTGAACTCTCAGATCTCACCAAAGTATTTCCTCAAATGGTGATCAAACAGTTGTCACAGCACTCAAGTTAAACCAGGCTTTAAACAAATTTAATCAACAGCACAGAGGCCTTTTCGAATCAAACATTCCCCCTGGGCAGAAGTAAAAATGAAAAATGCACAAGCCTGTACATGACAATAGTCATACACACCCGCAATTTTCCTGACCATACACACAAAATTTCCCTGTCACAGTCATTGTGAATAAATGCTGTTATCATCTGTTGGCAACAAGCAAGTTGCCTGCAGCTAAGACAGACACAGAGACAAAACAAAATATTATCCTCCCACAAAGAGCCTGAGGCAGGCAGAAAACACAAAACCTGCGGTCATACAGAATGTGTAAATATGCTTATTAATAGCAATATATTTACAATCATGTACATGTACAGTCAAGCCCATATTTCTGTTTCATACACCGATGTTCCATAACAGCATGAACAAAGAGCATCACAAGAATTTTATCTGCCAAAATTTATGTTAAGCTCCATAATGCCAGTAATATATTATTCATGTTTTTTTTTCCAAGCAGATATTATTATTTCTGAATTCCTGACTTTCACCTCTCCTATATTGGGTTTTACAACATGTACATTTAGACTCAACAGAAACAAGAAGTGTGCTCACAGGGCTACAGTCGAAGTGGGTACTCACTTGGTGTGGACTGTGGTAAGGTATCACTTCCTGTTCCTGTTGTGTTGCTTGATTAACTAACTACTAACTTTCACATAGTGACTTATTTTCATAGTGTAACCTACATGTGCTTTATTAATAGCACACTTCGGGTGAATCACCTGCAAATTTATATTCATATCATTCACTCATTGTGTCTTTAGGGATCCGCTAGCTTAGTGTAGCTTATAGCTTAGCTCGTAGCCTAATCACTGTCAGCATGGCTTCTCCTGTCTCACCTCTTTCCTGCTCTGTGTATCAAATGTTTAGCTATTCCTTGGCCTCCTTTATTAATAATGATACTTGTTATAAATGTAGCCAGTTTGTAGCTTTGG
>VUQI01010044.1:0-14902 GCA_015106735.1 Paratilapia polleni
TAATCCACATTTAACTGTTTTACTCTTTGGTGCAGTTGAGGATGTTATACTGTTCTTTCTTTGGAAATTTTTGTGCTTAATTTGTTTTTTGCTGATTTTGGTTTATTTTTTGGTGGTCTGGGAACAGACACAGTCTCTACAGGGATGGGGTTTTGGGGGGGTGGCAGGAGGAGAGAAGCTGCAGAGAAGCGTGTAAGACTGCAACTCTGCTTCCTGGTACCAACTCTGGATAGTCAGAGTTGGGGCTTGGGACTTAGCTAATCACTTATTAGCTAAGTCAAAAACTTCACATTGACACATTAATTAAAGGTTTTGGACAAGTTACCGCATTTTGCAGGTTATCTATGGGTTTTTGCACATGTATGAGCAGTTTAAGGAAATGCTCAAAACACCAAAGCAACAGGGGGAAAAAAAGAAAGAAAAAGAAAACATTAAAACATTTCATATTAATGACTTACTCCTGTGTGCCTGGCAGATTTTGAAAATTAGATGGATAGCATATTAAGGAGAATAAAACTGGTAATCTATTTTTACCACAAAGACAAATACAACCAATATTTGTTCAAATTGTAGACATTTGTCTCTATTTCTCTAAAAATGAGAAATGCACTTTCTGATGTCCACAAGTAAGAAACTTGTTTGAAAGATTTCAAACACTGTCATTGTAGAATCCAGCTAAAGCAACTGAGAAAAACTGTAATTCGAAGAAACAGAGAGTTGTATGTATTGTGGTTTGGCCAAATCACTTTTACTGTCATTCTGAATTGCTTTGGCACATTTCCTGAGACATCTTTGTAGGTTTCAGCGTTAAAGTTGCATTTGCAACAAGTGCAAATGTAGTAAAACACCTGCAAAAGGTTGTGACTTGCTCAAAGTCTTTAATTCATGTGTCAAAATTAAGTTTTGGCCTTCTAGTACAAAACAGGCCTACTATTTCTACTAATGCAATAGTATAACTAGAGTAATGAAACAGTGCTGGTAATCACTATACATGCTATTCCTTTGGCACTGTACTAATTTGTAATGTTACAGGGGAAGAACTGGTGTGCATGCTGCATCCATCCTGCACTACTCCTGGAACCTTCCTTACTCTTCCTCCTCTTTCATTAGTTTTTTTTTAATCATAATAATATGGAGGTATTTGACAGAGATACGATTTAGGAAAATCAAAACAGGTGTTACAATAAAATAACAGCACTTTTTGAAGGCAGTTGACTTACAGTCAGGTGGATATCCAAAGTCCCAATAAGTATGTTCATCAAAGCCTCCTCAGGCAGGTTGTGATAACAAATTTTGCCAAAATGACAAATATTAAAACTAAGGATATTTACTCTATATTTTTAATTTTATTTAAGTTAGTTTTCCAAGTTCAAACACAAGACAACTGGAAATGTTTCAGTTTGTCTTTTTTTTTTTTCAAAAGTCTAGTTTTTATTTTTATTTTAGTTAACTAAAATATTTTTTCACATCTAGTTTTACTTTTTAGTTTAGTTTTAGTTAACTATAATAACCTTGGTAACATTCTGAAAAATCCACTTCTGTGTGTGCTGTATGCATAGATGTCTGAATGTGTCTTGTAGTGTAAAAGTGCTCTGAGTGGTCAAAAAGACCAGAAAAATGCTATATAACAACAAAAAACAACAGTCCCATCTTTGCTGACCAACATCACAGGACATTTGGAGGTTGTTCGAAATGTAATTCCAGTTGATGTAGTATTTACCTTTTTGCAAGCCTCTGCCTTGTCTGCCTAGTGTGAACAAAGTCTACCTGACGTATAACTAGTCAAATTTATGAACAAACAAAACCAGGATTTAGTGCTTCCCTACACAGACATATTACAAGCAGGATACCAATGTGTATGTACATATAAAATCAATTGGTCATAAACATAATAAAAGTCAGATTCACTGTCTCCAATTCAGTATGGGACCAAATGTAAAATATGGTCAAACTCTCTCCTTCTGTTCCTTAGGTATGGTGTTGAAGAATGGCCAGAAAAGTAGTTGAGGGCTTCCTGACAGCAAAGGTACCAACAGTGTATTTTAACTGAGCAAACAACGTTTCAAATAGGGGACTGGCTGTTCTTCATGAATCACTCTGACATGATGATCAGATAATTACAATTAAAATTTTCCCTCAGGCAGTTTTAAATTCTTGAGAGTACAGTTATTTTGAAGGAGAATTTTTTGTGTGTGTTCCCAAATCCACTTTTGTTATGCCTTTCTTTTCTGGCACATCCACAAATGAACAGCTCTGCTTACCTACTCTTGTCATCCTACTGTGTGTCTGACCAGCTGCATCTAATTATTTCCCCATAAATCTCCACCTAACACAGAGCTACATCATTAGGCCCCTCCTCCATACTTCCAAAAGGAAATTGTTAACGTTTTGATGGTCTACCCTTCAGAAAGGAATTGATGGCTGAAATAATTTTATTTCAATACTCATTTAAAGTCAGTTTAGCCCCTGCCAGTATGATGTATTTGTAGGAGTATGGTTATCAGCTGCACAAACACTGTATTATTGCAGGATGAATAATGTGGAGGAAATGGGATCTCATGAGAGCTTACACAAACCACAACTTGACTTGTCTGATATAGTTTTGCTTGTAAGCTGCTATTTACATGTCACTTCAGAAGCAACACACATGCCTGCATTTTATACAGTGACTGAGTGATGTAAGTGAACTGCCAAACCTCACATAACAATTTCAGTCATGGCCAATTACAACTGGCAGCTGATGTCAGAGAGCGGGCAGGCACAGGCAGAAGCATCCTGACTAAATTACCCATACTGAACAAGCTGAACATTAACCTGCAATCAGTCAGCAGCCTCAGGTCAGGTCTCACAGAGAACACTGCTGCTTTTCCTATCAAGCCCCACAATAGCTCTGAAGGACCTGATACCTTAATGTCACATTGTTCTAGCCAATTTTTTGTTGGCTAGGTCTAGCTGGAGTGCACGGGTGGACATGGGGTTACTCTCATCCTGGGTGGTCATGCATAGTTGTAACAGTGTCCTGCCGGTGGCTGATTGCAGGCCCAGGTTTACATTCCTGTGCTCAGTTGGGACCTTTCCACTGCAAGAGCTCTACAAAATGTAACATGGAGTCACAGGTTGTGTTTTTGTTTCTGTGGAATTAAATGTGGGCTGCTCAGAAAGTCACAGTAAATCCAATGAATTTCAGTGGTTATCAGCTTATGTTAGTTAGGGTTACAGTCTTTCAAAAAGTTCACACACACACCCACACACACACCACCACCACCTCGTGTAAAAAAAACCCCAAATAAACAAAAAATAAAAAAAACTGTCAACAGCAACAAAGCAAAAGTTCATCAGGAGGAAACAGACTTGAGAACAAGTGTGACTAAGAGCAAACTGAAATACACTGAGGAAATAAACAAAGTCTAAATACACACCAGGAACAGATGGGTTAAAACTTACAGATAAACTCAATTAAACACACTGACTACTGCTGAACAATCAATTTTGTTTAGGAAGGTTCCTGACTGTGTAAAGTGGCTCAGAAGTATCTGCACGTTAGCCATAATAAGAACTGCTCAAAAATTCTCTAAATACTAAGGCTATAACCTCCTTTAACAAAAGTTAAACTGTCATTACAAACAGTCCAGGGAGAGACCCAACAGGATAGAAATGCTATGATGAAATGTTTCATCATAGCATAAAGGTGATCTCAGAACAAATGGTAAATGGACTGGTACTTATATAGTGCTTTTCTACTCAGTTTCCGTGTACTCAAAGCACTTTAACTACATGCCACATTCACCCAGTCACACATACATTCATACAGCACTTTTATCTACACTTAAGTGCTTACTAACATTCACACACACTCACACTCTGATGAATGCATCGGGGGCAACGTGGGGTTCAGTATCTTGCCCAAGGATACTTTGGCATGCAGACTAGGGGAGCCAGGGATCGAACCACTGACCTTCCGATTAGTAGACGACTCGCTCTACCTCCTGAGCCACAGCCACCTCTGTGAAAACTAGACCACCTGGCTTGCTGAGTGAACTTAAAAAGTGAAATCTTGCACAGCTCCAGGCATTTGCCTGCAAGTACTTAGAAGGCAGCCTGTCTGTCAGAGCATGACAGAACACCCTTTGAGATTTGTCCATCTAGACTCATCGTGTTAGAGCTAAACTGTTGAGCAGCACGACTGAGCATCATCTCTCTCACTCTGTCTCTCTCTCTCTCTCTTTCCCATTTTACTGGGAGACGATAATGATGATCTTCAAGGAATGGAGAGAAAAGATGCACAACAAGTCAAGAAGCCATCCACTTGCTAATTAGTAACCCCTTCATTTTTCTAACAAGCAGAACTAATTACAGGAGCTGCCACGACACTGATTTCCCACAAGGCAATGCTCACCAGGACTAAGCCAAAATTGCTTCCTCTTACTCCCCCCTCTCATGAACCAATCAGACTTTTGGGAGACAAACAGAGTAACAAAAAAACTGCTGTGTCATTTTAGCAAGCGAATGTAATCACCCAGAGCTAGGTTTGATCAGACACAAGTACTTTTTGTCATTTTCCTAGTATTATATATGCTTGTTCTAAAGTAATTTTTTTATGTTACAATACTGGAATAATAATGTTACAAAAAATGATTTATTCACTAGATTAAACATTGATTTTGAGAGTCCGATGTAATGTTTTATCTGAGTAAATACAAAGGGTGGAATAATGACCTCCTGCAAGACTGATCAAATCTGTGGTTTGTTGTTCCCATCAGATCAGAGCTGGTTTTGATTGGCAAGTTTATTCTTGTTTCAGTCAGTCTCTAATGCTGAAAGACTTTCATTTTACAGAGATATGGTTCACAACAGGGACAATCAGAAAGAACTTTGATACTTGTCCAAATTTAGTTGCCCTCAAGCAGCTAGGCAGCCTGTGAAGCCTGTGAGCTAGTTTAGGCAGGCAACTTGAGCTACACATGTGCTATGCCTTCCTCTTCTCACCTCATACACCACATGCAAGTTTCCAACTTGGCGGTCTATTTAAGCAGCAAAATTTCCCAGTTCTACCTCTGGCATGTCAGTGCTGCTTCTGCTGCCCCGCATCGCTGCCTGCTGTTTCAACACCTCCACTCCCCCAGCATCCACCTGTTGGATCTAAGGGGACGTTTACTCGTCACGCCCCAATTTTATATGTGGCATATTAGCTGGGAGTGATGATCTTAGAAAACAAAGTCTGACTAAAATGAGTCACTGATACAATAAATCGATCCAAACATTTCATCCATTTTCTTCCACATATCCAATTCAGGGTCGCAGTTGGGCTGGAATCTATCCCAGTTCTCATAGGGTGAGAACTGGGGTGATATAATAAATAATTTACTTAAAATGTGACTTTTCTGACTGAACTATAAGAATTTGAGAATTCTGTAGATGGGCTAGTTTTCACAGTTAGCAAACCTAGCCTACAATGGTGTATTAAGGTTTTGCAGACATGTGACTGCTAAGCACTTGACATTAACTTGTTCACCATTTTTGACGTGTGACAATCATGGTGACAATCTAGGTTCAAGTGAATAAGGCCCATCACACAGGCCTAGAGACCGATCCACAACTGGCAACTGGCAACCACCGGTCGTGAGGGGAAAATGTGTATTCCCCGACCAGTTGGCAAAACCCTTCTTGCGATTGCTTTGGTCGCTAGCAGATTGCCGCGGTTGCCCATACTCTCGGAGTGGTAGTGAAACTGTGAGAAGTGCGACACAGACTGAAAACAGTGACCTTTTACCTTGAAAGTAAATTACACCCTTTGAAACGTGTTGGTTGCAATGCTGAGGCATGACTTACTTTGAAGGTGAACAATTGCCGTTTCCAGTTTGCATCACACTTTTTCAAGTTTTACTACCACTCGGCTAGTTAGCGAGTGTTTACAGACAAGTTGGGATCTTCCATGCAAACTACAGGCAACCACAGCAATCTGCTAGTGACCAAAGCAATCATAAGGAGGTTTTAGGGGCAGCACCCTCTTTGCAACGGATTTCACCTAACAACAGTCAGCAACCTCCAGCAACCACTTGCCAATCAATCAGGGAATACACATTTTTCCCTAGCGACAGCTGGTTGCATCACATCCAATATGGCGGACAACTCTCGAGCAATGTGCACATGACGTCACACAAGAGACCTCTATACTGTAGGTGCTGTGGGACAGGCTCTGTGAACAGCAAGTTTCTTTGAAGGTTAAATATTTAATTAAATGCAATGAAGCACAGGCTTGATACTAAGAGTGCATTGTTACAACCAGCAGACGTACGTTCCTAGTGAATGTACTTGAATCAAATGACCTCTGTCATGTGATTATTTTATGTCAATGGATCCAGCACATAATTGTCAGTTTTTTTGTTATTTTAAAAAAACAAATCTGATATTATTCTTTTTTTTAGATTTCCAACAAATCTCTTTAGAAGGCCAAAAGCCAACATAACTGAGCACTTTCCAATTTCCTTAGCACATCTGTGGCATTCAGTCCCAAGCCCATCCATTTCTACTCTTCAAAAGTGACTCTCAAATATAGTGTTCTTTTAAAGCTGTCTAGTTTCCTGAAACAGCTGGGCAGTGTAGTTTTTAGCAAACATTATTCAAACAGGCGTAAAGAATGGATTTGTTGCAGACTATTTTAAGCTGTGGATTACTGCACATTTGGCACTCTAGTGAAACTGACATAAGCAAGACAGAGTTTGTGGGTTCAACTTAAAATAAGCTACAGTGCTGTTGTTTATGAGGAGCATGCCAAGCCATGTATTTTGGGAACTTAGTTGTTGTAGACAATGATAGAGCTTTAAGGCACAGAGAAAGGCACAAATTTATTTTTAGCAGGAGAAATATTTGTTGCAGGTACCTCACAACAAGAAGGGCCCAGGTTCAAATCTTCCGACCGGCTGGGGTCTTTCTGTGTGGAGTTTACATGTTTTCCCCATGCCTGTGTGGGTTCTCTCCAGGTACTCTGGCTTCCTCCCACAGTCCAAAGACATGCATGTTAGGTTAACTGGCAATTCTAAATTGGCCGTAGGTGTGAATGGTTCTCTGTATCTCTCTCTTAGCCCTGCGATAGACTGGTGACCTGTTCGGTGTGTACCCTGCCTCTCGCCCTACGACAGCTGGGATAGGCTTGAAAATGTACAGATGGAAATTCTTCAGTGGGTTTTAGCCTTATCATGGGATGCTTTGAAATTAACAACAGATTTCGCCATTAGTTCAGGTGTGAGTCATTTTGCATATTAACCTTATAAGCAAAGTCGTCACTGTCATGATTTGATGTCATTTTTTTCCATTAAGGCTCTAACTTTTATTTGGTCACACCTCATCCAAATAACTGACTACTGATCTGCTTTGCTGAACTGTCAGCAGACAGTCACCTCCCATCTCACACAAAGTGCACACACAGAAGACCCCTATTTTGTAGAGGAGGTGGAGGCGGAGGAAGCTTCCTCCAGGTCAGTCCATTTGGCCAGTTGACATTTAGTGCAGACAGGGTAATATGCTGATAAGAGTCCCTTCAGGTCACCTTGGTGGGGCTCGAGTTAAAATGGACTTGGGTTGCAGGGTAGCCACATGCACCATCTGTCTGTGAGTGATGGACATAACAAGTGTCAAGCCTCTTAAATGAGAACAGCAGAGGAGAACCTTTAGGCAGATTCACTGAGCCCCAAAGCACTTTCTAATTAGCTCATTAGAGACTGTCTGATTGCAATCACTTCAATTTTAAGAGTTTACTCTCTTAAATTTAGTTTAAAATTCTCTCTGTGGTTATCTGTGTGATGTCAGGTCTGTGTGTGGCCGTGAGATCTATACAGCAGCACTGTGCGTGGTGCAGGCATCATCAGTCTGGATTTCACAAATTACGGGTATTACATGAACCACAACTCTCAGAGCTGATGTAATGTTCAGCTGCTGCAGGTTAGCGAGCCTGATGCTGAGGGTCTAAAATCCCCCTGAGGAAGGAGCTGAGCATGTAAGGCTCGCCAGTCCTCAGCCACCTCCCGCAATATGTGTGGCTTCCTTCTCGCTGGGGTGTGTGTGTGTCATTTCATACACCCATGAGATAGGGATCTGGGTGCCCTTCACATGATGCTTTTACAGTGCAGTTACATTATTTAATTCGACCCCACTTTAAAAATAGCCTTTGATCAATAAAGGCTTTGAGTTTCTTGCAAGCCTCAACATTTCACCTTCAGGCTCTCCCTCAGAAAAAACAAACCCAACACTCTCTCATATGACATTTTCTAGAACTGTTTTACCTCTATCAGAGTCCTGCAGTACTAAATGTGGTTATACCTTGACCTTTATGACCTTGAGTTACAGACTTGCACAAAGCAAGGTGTGTAGAAATAACCCCATCATTCTTTTATAGTGATAGAGTTTTGAAGCAAAGACAGTGCAAACTCAAAGCAGCGCATATCATATGTGATGGTCTGAATACCTGCTAGCCCCAGGAGCTAAAATTACCCCAAGGTCCACAAACAATGCACAAAGAAGTGGCCTCCAGTGAAGACAGCAGTTAAAGCTGGAGCCAGAGCTATTCAGACTGTCTAGGTCACATCAGAATACAAACTCATTAAGCATTAAAGACAAACAGCCTCATGATACACTCCTCTATGTGGGCCATAAAATAAGGGAGCTTTGAACAATCAGACATTTTGTGTCTCTGCAACTTGTCCAGTGCTAAATTAAAGGTCCCATATTGTGAAAATTCATTTTTGTTTTTTATTATTATTATAAACTTGGAGGTTTAAAAGAAATATTCCTCTAGTGCACCACATTTACATGTTGAAAGTGAATGGATTGTGGTTAAGCTACAACTTCACATAACTCTCCCCCTCTCACTGCCCGCTACTTCAGAATGTGCTTGCTAGAGCTGCTTCTTCTCTAAACTCCAACTCTAAAATGTCTCAGCTGTAAGCAAAGCATGCGACATGTTGTGCTGTTGGCTGCAAGAGCAAACACAGCACTCTTCGTTCACCCCGGAACCCTTTTTTTTATGGCTACATCCCCACAACTAAAGGAAAGTCTCCTCTCCTTTCTGTTGCTGTAATCAGACAACAAAATGAGGATTAAATAGTGACTGAAACACAGCTCTTTAAGACTACATGCAGTTTCACTTCCAAGCCATTTCCATAGCCACTGCTATGCTAAAAATCACAGTTTTTTTTTAAATGCATTGTAATCTGACAAAATTACCATAAATCCAAGTTAAAGCTAACAGCTGTGCTGTGATTTCAGCTATATTTACTTGTAAAATGATCACTCAGAGAGTTAGTTAAAAGCAACAATTTCTCTTCTCTCACACACTCCTTCATGTCCATGGACCACACGGCAGCTATACTGCTTTATCTGCTCAGTTGGATTTAAATTTACAGATACTGAAACAGCCAGTTTGTATGAAAGCTAAAAAAAAAAAAAAACAAAGAGTATAAAGGCATGATAGAATGAAGAATCTTCAGTGGCAAATTTGGGGACATGTGAGACTTTTATTAACTTGTTCACAAATGGTAAAATCTGGAAACTTTAGAGAAACCTCTTTGGAAAAACTATCTGTGTCGCCTTTATTTCTGTTCTAAGTAATGCTGACCCAATTGTTACTTCTAGTATTCCTTTCAAAAAAATGAATAAAAACAAATGAAGACTGACAATCTTGCATGCTTTAAATAAATCACATTTGGGTTGCTCTTGACGGTAAAACTGATACCAGTGCACTTTAACACGAATGCAAAATGAGAGGGATTTTTGGAGTCTAAAATAAAAAAAAGGAAAAAAAAGACTGCAGTCACTAATATTTAAGTATGCAGAAGACTTGCATGGAGGAGATGGTGCTGTCCATGGTGCTGCACCAAGCACAAAGACTAAATGCATAACAAGTCTGTGACGAGCTGCCGCAAACTTGGCTTTAAATGGACTTGCAGAGATTCAAAACCTGGGATGAAAAAGACAAATGAAAGTGACAGGTGCAGTACCAACTGGCTGCTGCAAGCATCGCGCTGTTTACAGACTTATCTCCTTCTCACCAACGTTCAAAAGAATTTGAATTTTCACTGCCCCGGACAAACTCTCCACCTGCTCCTCATTATCAAAATAGCCAGATTAGTTTTCTGTGAGTCAGCTAATGGATTAATCAACAAATTTTATGCGTTATATGGGAACAAACACAGTCTCATGAAACTCACTGCACCGGAGTACAGGGAGAAAACTGCAGTTTAATTACATAAGTGGTCTCTTTAGGTTAAAGCGGAACTGATGTATGCATCACAGGATGAGATAAGGTAATCCTGAAGGAGATTTTTGTGCATAAATTAACTTGGAAGATGTTGGTATCAGGGGCCATGTACACATTTCTTTGCACTTTGTGAACATCTTTGAAGTGGCCCAAATCACAATAGCTAAACTGATGATAAAAAATGATAAGCTTCAATGTTTGTACTGTTCTAAGCACACCAGTTTATGCATTTGAAAATTACACAGACACAGTAATGTGTGACAGGGTCACCTTCAAATCATTACTAGCACTGAGGAGGCGGTAAAGAGCCACTGTCCACTCTGATAAGAAAGAAGGGGGAAACCACAATTGCCTATTCAGGACGACATAAAAAAGGAGTCATAGGCACTTGTGTTGCTAATAAAAATTTCAGCTAGCACAATTATTTTGACTGAATGCAACTAAATTGAATATGAACAAAAGCTGAGCTTTAGAAAGGAAGTACGACACAGTCAAGACAGCTTGCAGAATAATTGCACACAGCAGAAGAAGAAACTAAATAGCCCTCCGCTCAAGTCTCTAAAACTTGACACTGTATGTTTTGATCACTCCATTACTGTCTTCTGAACCTTCTTTTTTCTCTATTGACTTGTCTAACAGCCCGACAACAAGGTAAAACCTCCAAAACAGGAAAACTAATTACTGGCTCGACAGTAGCGCTCAGCCCTTTCTCTTTCCTCAGACAAGGAGCCACAGCTGGAACGGATGATAAAACTTGGACTCCTCATCGTCATGGTGAGATCAAAGTCGCAGGCTTTCTATTTTTAAATTATTGGACTCTGGCTCTGTTGTTGCTGGCTGAGCACTAGTGCTAAAACAATTCCTTCTCTCTCTCTCTCTCTTTCTATACTGTATGTGCCTACAGAAGTATGTGCATGTTACTGTAAAATGACACAAATGGCTGTAAAAACAGACAGCTAAGCTTACTTAAAAAAAATTCAGGTATGAAAAGATTTCAAAAAATTTCCTGACATGTTAAACTACGCTCAGGTAGTAGTTGTAGTGTGTTTCTATTTTGTTGTCTACCTCATTCTCTCTAACCTTGGGCCTGAACAGAACACAGAGAAACATTACTGACTTCTTCGGTGCCTGTTTTTCATTCTGCTTAAAAGCAAGGTCGCTTCTACAACTTTGCTTTTAAAGGATACAAACATAAATCTCACTGCTTTCTAAGAAATACATTGTGCAGCTCAAGGACAGGGGTGAGTAGCCCAGTCCTCTAGAATCTTACACTGGAAGGTGAGGTTAATGTTTCCGGGTTTTACACAAAATGTACTCTAATTAAAATGCACATTTCAAGAGGATTTCCCAGAAATTAGCCTGACAACTGCTTTTATTATCCATTCAAGCCTAAAATAGCAATATGAAACAGATGTAGTTTATAATTTGGCACCAGCTCAGCAGCGCCCATCTGGACTTTACTAAAAATGAGTCTGCCATCCGTCAATAATGGAAGATAATCCCATGGATACGTAATAAGAGGCAAAGATGGAGTTCTCACAGTGCGGTGTGGTATTTCAGTGCATGGGGTGGGAGTTCACTTGGATTGGGCTGGATCAAAATGAAAAGCAGCACACTGGGCAGCATGCAACAACTGTTTTTTACATGTTTTTATGTGAGCATGATCAGCATGTAGAGCACTGGTGCTCGAATGTCCAAATCCACGGGGAGGAAACAGTCTGCTCCCTGCACAGAACATGCTTTGTAACTGATCTTTGAAGCACATCCTGATGGAAGATCTCGCCTCCGTGACGCTATTTATAGCTTGGTAATGCATCAGAGGTCACACCTTCTATCTCAGCAGTAGCAACAACTGCCTCGATACACGCTGGCTCATCTGACACTGACGATAGCAGGAATCTAATAGTACAGTCTGATGCAGATTCTTACTTTGACTCCAATAGGCAGGGTCTATTCAAGTATCTGAATACTGCAGTAATACTTTTTATTATGTTTGATTATTTACAGACAGCTTTCTATTACTTATCACTCATTTCATTATGTCTGTCATCACACTCATGAGGAATGGGTGTAATGGAATAGCATGATGTCATACAATGTACAATGACATTAACTGTCACTCATCCTTTAAAAAGCCTTGTCTTTCATAAAACCATCATGGAAAAAGTGCTGGCTAATCAGATCAGCTGGAGCCAATATTTTCAAAAGGACCCATTCAGTCCATCAGCTGAAACAATGCAAGAGGTTGTAAGATAACGTGATAACAATAAGCCTGGGTTGGCCTGGCATGGTGGTCCAGAGGAGGTAATCAGGATGATGGTCTGCAGATTTTGAAAGACCCTTTTGATTAAATGTGCAGCCTGATACGTGAGGTTTTTAAATGGTTAAATCAATTACAAGTGGTACAGATTGGATTGGAAAAAAAAAAAGACACTTTTCTATATTCACTGTGAAGTGTGGTTAAGATGCCAGCATTGATTTGCTTGGCTTACTGGACTGTTTTTTTTTTTTTTTTTTTTTTTGTTTGTTTGTTTGTTTTGTTTTGGGGGTTTTTTGCACACAAAGAAAAAGCAAAGGGTTGGACAAATGATTGCTCTGGTGGGACACCGTCAGCATGCCAATCCAACTCTAGTACACACAAAGCTGCTGTTTTTGCAGTGAAAAATAGCTGAATAGCACTCATCTGTCTTCCACTGTCATGATCATCCAAGCTTGTGAGGCTGAAGAAGGACCCATTATTTCTATTGCGACCTCGAACTGTGTCTGTACAGTCTGCCCAGTAAGGATTTGCTGGATGTGTGGGTGATGCATTCAGATGGGGTGAGATATGAATCAAGCATTGGGTGACCTCCTTTGGTCCCATTGCACATACTAAGTGACCCAGCACTTTGCAGTCAGACTTCTGAATCAGACTGTCCACAGGCTTGAGTTAACTCTGTCACATAAAGTCACCAAATGCAGCTCCATATTACGAAGCTTAACTATAACAAAACACCCAACAGTTAACAGCAGTTAATTGGCTCGTCTTTGTCCTAAAAACCTTTGTAGCTAAGAGGGCAAATATGTGCAACACTGAAGTCACCCTTTATAACAATGCTGAGAGGTCTGACTTGTGCCCTACGTGTCAAAATAACAGTAGCACACAACATATACTGAAAGCAAAGACAACATGTACTGCAATATTTTTATAGACAAGGTACTGACACACTGAAATCAATATTTAAAAATATTAATTCCTCTAAATTCAAGCAGGACACAAAGTCAAGCTCAGCCACAATAGTGACAGATCATCAGCTCTAAATGCCAGTCCACATCAGCTGATACCTTAGCTGATACCCTTCTACACAAATTTCATATAGGGAACCATATTTAAGCTACTTTAGCCTGTCTACAGATGCTGCGCATCTACAAACCACTTTGCAACCTACCTCCACCCCAGCTCTACCTTTCATGCTGTATCTGACTTAATCATTGTCATATCTGTTGTCACTGATGTCTACTCTGTTCTGTGCTGGAGTCAACCTCCAGCAACCACTCACAACCAGTCGGGGAATACACGATTTTCCCTCGCAACCTGTGATTGCCAGATGGTCGCTAACCGGTCTCTGGGCCTATGTGACTGCGGCCTAAGGCAAAAACAGAGATTTTACAGTTCTAACGTGCTTGAAAGTCAATATTTGGTGTGACCAGTTTTATTCTTCAACACAGCCTGAACTCTCTTAGGCAGCTTTCTTGTCATGCTGTTAAGTAGTCTTCAGGAATAGTTCTCCAGGCTTCTTGAAGGACATCCAAAGCTCTTCTTTGGATGTTGGCTGCCTTTTGTTCTGTTCTCTGTCAAGATGATCCCACACTGTTTCAATAATGTTGAGGTCCGGGCTCTGAGGAGGCCAATCCATGACTGATAGTGTTCCATTGTGTGTTTTTCTATCCAGGTGCTTTTACTGCATTGGGAGTGTGTTTGGGATCATTGTCATGCTGAAGAATTAAGTTGTTTCTAATCAGATGGTTTCCAGATGGTACTGTATGGTGGACATAATATCTGGCAGTACTTTTCTGCCTTCGTAATTCCATCAATTATGACAAGATCCCCAACACCTGTGTCAGGTCTTTGTTGGATTTTTTTTCCCTATTTCTTAAGTATATGGCTTTCAGATATGGTTCATAGTTTTTTAAGCCTGCCATCTCTTCATTTGTCCTCCACTTGTCCAGTTTCCTCAGACTCCTCAGATACACTGCACACCATGCTGAGATATGCCAAGTTTTCAGCTAATAGCACTTTGGGAATCACCTTGTTGGTGCAAAAATACTATTACCAACTCTGTTATCTTTGGCATTTTCCATAGATTTTCCATAGATTCAACAAAAGAAATGGGAACAAATTGTGTGTTTTTGTGACAGGCTGCTGGTAACAAAGTGCCTAAAGATACAATTTAAAATTGGTTCTTTGCTAAATTGTCTGTTATGTGTAGGCACAACACTGGTTCATCCCTTGAGTTAGGTGCCTTTTTATGCTTGAATCATTCATAGCTAGTGTTAAGTGGCTTAAAAAAACAAAACAAAAAAACATTCCTCTGAAAATGGTCAGGTACAAAGACTGGATTGAAAATGAGTGAAAAAGCAGCCAATGTCCAAAGAAAAATTGAAAGACCT